>JAPMLY010001091.1:5000-128983 GCA_026401115.1 Tetraselmis chui | reverse complement strand
GAGCTTTAAAGCTTTTTGTTTGGGCAAAGGCAAGAAACAATCCCTTTACGGCCGGTCTTGGGAGCATGCTGGTGAGCATGTGTGATTTTTTTCGAAATCTACTATAAATCAGGAGGAGAGCGGAGTGTGGTGCCGGATGCAAAGCACCATGAGCGGTACTTCACCATCTTCTGAGTGCCCACTTTTCGTAAAACTTTCAGGGTCGGGAATATGAGGTCTTAAATCCTTATCATATGCCCGTCGCTATCATGCGGCGCATTTAGGACTGGGCCCCTCTTTCGGGCCTTGCACTTGACATCACATGCGGGACACGAATAATTATTGTGGGTGCCATCACTGGGTAATTGCTATGAAAAGTAAATCGTGTATTAATCGCAAAATGTAGAAGAGAGTTGAAGTGATTGGTAAAAAAATGAGCGTGACCCGATTCCGACACTCCCCCGCTTTTCGCGCAGGTCGCTACTGCGATGAGGGCCGATGATTATCATTAATGAGACTGTTAGCACTAGCATCCCGTTGCATAGTACTTATGTACAAGGTAGCTATTTGTCATTCTAATACTTAGTGTTTTGCTATTAGCGGTACTCTATTCCCTATTAGTGGCGGTCGGCCGGCCTTGCCGGTGCCTTCGCCGACCGCCATCTCTCTCCTCTCACTTCTCTAGTCACCACAGCCGGCCCCCTTGTGGGACCGGCACGACCTCCGTGTAACTATCCGTTCCCAACTCTAACAGGTTATGGGCCCTCTACCAAGTTACACTAGAGAAGAGCGTGTGTAAAGCGCTCGGCGCCACGCTAGTCCTACCTACTCCCACGTAAAAAAGAGTAGAGCGTGTGTAAAGCGCTCGGCGCCACGCTATTATTCATCGTCCCACCGACCCCACGCTTCGCGCCTTCGAGGTGGTTGTCCGCGACTGTCCTACCATCTCCCACGTAAAAAGGAGAAGAGCGTGTGTAAAGCGCCCGGCGCCACGTTCGCCCCACCTAGCTTTCTGTCTCACCTAGCCTTCAGCCTACCGATGCTCTCGAGCGGATCTGGTTTTTCAGACCGACCCGCGAAAATTCGGCCCCTGCGTACTTTAATTAGTACTGTTATTGTTTTATTTTCCCGAGGCAATGCCGCAACGCTCACCTTACTTAGCGAGGAGCTTAACTTTCTCACGGCGAAAAGGGGGAGTCAGCACGAGCGCCCGTCTATGTTTTTTGCGTGCCTACACGCTCCTAACGGCCTTGTTGGCTGTGCTTCTTCCTCGCCGGTCGCTCTCATGCGTCGGCTAATTCCCCCGTGGACAGTTTTTCCCGCTACATGTCAGAATAGTACATTACGCAGTACATTTGGAACTGCTTCATATCGGCAACTCGCCGGTAGCGGCACGTTCTTGTGAGCGCATGTCGCTACACGTACCCGGCCGGAGACACACCCTACAAGCACTACAATTGAAATTAAAATTGTTTACAACATGTCCCGGCAAACTGGACCGGCTGCTGTCTCACGGGCCACTCTACTTCGCCATACATGACTTATTAGCAAGTTAGGCCCGGGTCTCTCCGACCAGGTACATTTCTTATCGACACACCTATCTGCAATGTGTGTCGACGTTCCTCGGGAGTTATATAACTGTAAGCAACCGCAGTAATTGCCACAGTCCCCCCACCTAAGCAGTAAAAGCGTAATAATTTTTTAATCACGAAAAAACATATCTGAAAATAAATCCACTTGTCTAGAAATGCAAAACTAAACTGCTGCTCGACCTTCACGATGCACGGCCCGCTCCCGCCGAACCGGGGTGTCGACCGGCCTAGGCCGGTCGGCGTTCGGGAGGGACGACGGGCCAGCCTAATCTAGCTCCCGCGTGACTTCGGTCTTGCCGAAGGTAGGAGGGGAAAGGCTAGCAAAAAACCCCTCCTCGCGCGGTCGCTCGTCGACCCCGCCGCTCCATCCCGTAAACCCCGCCCCAAGGTCTTGCCGCGTCCACCGACGCGGCGGTCCTCCGTGTCGAGGTCCCCCATCACCTCGAGGACAAGCGGGGAAGACCGAGACACACAGACATAGAAAAGCTAGCGCTCCTGCCTCCGCGCCTGAATTTTCCCCGCTCATTTCTCTGTCTGGTACCCGGGTACCTGTCGGTTTTCCGGCCTGTGGCCGTACCCTCCCCCCTCTGATCGCGCGTCCACCGAGCAGCCTTTTCTTGAGCGGGGGCCTCCGCGCTCACCCGGGCCCACGCTCAAGGACCCCTAGGAGTATGAAGGTCTGTCGGGGTAGTGGGTGTCGAAGAGGGGGGGGGGCAGGTCACCGTAGCCAGATCCGGCGGGCCGCGGGCGCCCGGATTTAAACAAAACCCTCCGTGCCGGGTTTTCCGGCGGCGACGACCCTTGCCGTCCAAGCTAACTCCTCTCCCCGGGAGATGACGCTGGACGACGTAGCGGCGCGCTAGTGAGCGCCCTACCCTGGTGCTCCTCCCCAACTAGCTCGACGCCGGGTACGGACATTGTTTTTTAGTATCCGAAAAAAGCCCTCCGTGTAGGGCTTTCCGGCGGCGGCTGATCCTGAAGATCGCCGCCGCCTCATATAGCCGCTCCTCCGTCTGCGACTAGCCACCGGCATGTGCCATGTCTTGCCTCACCCCTCGGCAAGGTTCGACCGGCACATGGCTGGTCGACGGCTAGCGAGCTCCCTTCCCTGGCGCTGCTTCCCAGCTGGCCACCACCAGCTCCAACACCCGCCTCCCACCGCTGATCCGGCCGTACCCTCCTCGCCATCAAACGCTGCCGTAGTACATGCCCCACCCCTCAAAGTAAGGCTGTATCTAGGAGTATCAGTACGCAAAAAAACATATCGGACGGGCCGAGCGGGAGATCTTGGCGCCGGTAGTGCACAGAAATTATTTTTTCAAAAGCCCTTTGTACATGGCTTTCCCGACAGCTGCTGATCCCACGGATCGAGCTGTCGGCCCTCTTAGCCCCCTACCGCGTGCCAGTCCCGGCACGGCTACGGGGTTTCCAGCGCCCACCACGGGGAGGTGAGGAGATGCCGACGGGCCTGCGAGCGCACCCCCCTCCGGGGCCGCCGCCGCTGCGCCGCCGGCGGGCGCCTACAAGCACTACACCTTCTACCAAGATGACACCTTCCTCAACGCAAGCTAGAACGACGTCAAGACCTCGGCTTCCTTGAGGGGGGGTGTTAGCACTAGCATCCCGTTGCATAGTACTTATGTACAAGGTAGCTATTTGTCATTCTAGTACTTAGTGTTATGCTATTAGCGGTACTCTATTCCCTATTAGTTGCGGTCGGCCGGCCCTGCCGGTGCCTTCGCCGGCCGCCATCTCTTTCCTCTGACTTCTCTAGTCACCACAGCCGGCCCCCTTGTGGGGCCGGCACGACCTCCGTGTAACTATCCGTTCCCAACTCTAACAGAGACACTCTCCACGTTTCGTTGGTGGAGAAAAATCCAAGACAGTTTGAAGGCGCCAACGCCCGTATATCATGTTGGTGTGCGTGCGACAAGAGCATTAAACTACAAATCAGGAGAAAACCGATGGAAATATCGACAAGTGTAGGGCAGCGGAGAATAAGGGCGAGGAGGAGAATGCAGACAGTCAAGAAACCACTTACTGAGAAAATTTGGAAAGCTTGTAGTTTATGATTTTCATTGCAACTTTTATGGAATGTAATTCTGAAGATCAGCTGTAACAAATTTGTGCCTCCCGCGTCACCATCGATCATGCGCACACGTTTTGCGTTTTGCATTTATCCCTCAATTTGCAAACGTCCCTGGAAAGGCAGAAAACTCCGTTGTGAGTGAAATTCAACATCATCAAGACCGCAGCCTCTCCCCAAGTGATCGCTCCCTTTGTTAAATTGACAAATGGTTTGAGACGGATTCGTATAACAACAATGAGGATCGCGAACAAAGCAATATCGCGGCCTTGTTGTAGATAATGTGTGTCTTGATTGTTCGAGATACAATGTTGGGTAGCTTGAGCGACGATGCGAGAAGTAGGTCTCACGAAGATAGCATAACAAGTGGTATTGCTTCGAACGAAGTTCAATTTGTATCGAAAGTGTTGGGTTTGCTGTAATTGAGACAGCGTGCTCGCGGTTGAAAAGTGGAATGTAAAAAGATGACGCATAAACGACAAAGTAATTGCGTAAATGCGGCATACGCCATTTTAAAGAACAACACTGCGGATTTAAAAGAGTGGATCACAGCGATTTGAAATCGCTTATAGTATAGCTCCGACTGGGACAAATGCACACTTCAGTGAGTAACTACGCGAGCAAAGCGGTATTGCGGCCCATTTGTCGCTTATGTGTGTCATGTTTGCCCGAGTTGCAATGTTGGGTAACTTGAGCGACGATGCAATAAGTGGGTCTCCTGAAGCTTGCACGCCAAGTGGTAATGGCAAAAAAGGCACATGCTTCGAAGGACCTTCTATAATGAACGTGTGGAATTGGAGCAGTCAATAATGAACAACGTTCTTGCGGTCGAAAAATAAAATGCAAACATAAGACGAAAAAACTGCGTACAAACGGTATGATAAGCATTGTGCAAATAAGGTTTTTGATAATCAACACCGTGTATACATTAGATGGAGTTGCACTGCGATGTAGAATCAGTTGGCATATTACTTTGGATGAGACGGAATCATATAGCAATGAGTGAGGTGAGCAAAGCGGTACCGAGGTCCATTTTTGACGATGTGTATAATGCTGCAATTATTATTTATGATTCCGGGGATCGTGAGCAACGATTCAAGCAGTGCGTCTCCATAAGTTGAAAAATGCCAAGGGATATCGGCAGAGGACATTTGCTTTCGGATATCTTTCAGATTTAGTGTTTTAGAAACTGGGAATAGCACATCATTGAAACAACTAGCTGGTGGTGGTAAACATTCAATTTGATTGCAAGTGGAACAATTCCGTTACATCACGCCCGAAATATGACAAAGATAATTGGCTTGTCCAAAGTAAACACGCCGAGGAAGGATACACGAAACAACAACACCATACTGATTATGAAATATGATATTCGCATTTTGGCGGTGATGTTTTCAACTACATATTTTGTACCTAATTCTTTGCGGCTCTCCAGTGTGCATCGATTGGTCTCTATGCGTTGGAACCAAGGAATTACTCTTCCTTATCTAGATGAGGGAAAATATGCAAAGAGGTTTCGCAACCTGCATTTCCATGCGCTTTTTAATGTTCTTCATATGTGGTCATCCTTTGGGGAAACCTGCGGCGGCAATCTGACGCTATATCCCTAATCTAGAGGAACATACATACACGCCCAACATCATTTGACACACGCCTTAGAATTCTAAGAACTAGTCCCACTCCACGCAAGGAAGTACCATCTTCAACAATGTAGATTCTACTTCCCTTTCATGCGAGTGTATCATCGCATTCCATAGCCGGTGATAGACATACGACACTCAAGAATGGCGGGCACAACTTTCCTCCCCGATATCATCCTTAGTTAGCCCGATCATACCTCCCCAACCGGATTAGAAGCATGGACATACATCATGGACACCGCGTTGAGCCAGAACTAAGGCTAGGGATCAAGTGAATTTTGTCGATGTTGATGGTAATGATATTTTGCAACGTCGATGTTGATGGTATTGATATCTTGGATTGTCGATGTTGATGGCGTTGATAGTTTGAGATGCTGACATCGATGGCAATTTAAGCCGATATTATCGCCGATGTATCGATATTTGTGACGATATATCGATACATCCGCCTTAAATAATCAATATTTTACATTTTTTTGATAATTGATGGCATTGATGCGAGCACTATTGCCATCGTGTCGATGTCGATGTCGCAAACTATCACATCGATGGCACTATCACTAGGTGATGATGATACTATCGACGATGCATCGATGGCTGATCCCTAGCCTTAGCCAGAACATACATGCTCGAAGCCACCCGCATTCCGAAACCATCTCCCAGAGTGCACCCTCACAACAACCACACGTCATAAGCGTCGGCTTCATCCCGAGCAGAGCTCCCCGACAACACCACGAGCGAAATACATACACATGCCATGCCGCTCCCTCAGTCTTATTACATATATGTATTTGCTCGATAGTGCTTGGAACCATCTACCAGATCACACCTCATCGACATCCTAGTAACTCAATCATACCCCTAAACTGCACCCCACCCCGAACACAACTCCTTGCCAATACATATTCTCAGTCGGGCGCTCACTAGCGGCGCAGCGGCGGCGGCCCCGGAGGGGATTGCGCTCGCAGGCCCATCGGTACCTACCTCTACCTTTACGCGGTTGGCGCTGGTAGCCACGTAACCGTGCCAAACTTGGCACGGTAGGGGGCTGAACGAGGTACCGGTTCCTACGATCCGAGGGATTAGCATCAGTCGGGAAGCCATGTACTGAGGGATTTGGAAAATCATAATATCGGCACACCAGCACTAGGATCTCCCACTCGGCCCGTCCGATATTTCTTTTCGCTACTGAATACTCCACAGATATCGTCCTATTTCGAGGAATGGGGCATGTATCTGTGAAATATTTTTTGGCGCGGAGGGTACGGACGGATCAACGGCGGGTTGAGGGTGTTGGAGATGGCGGCGGACAGCCGGGAAGTAGCGCAAGGGAAGGGCGCTCTCGCTGTACGTCGACCGGCATGTTGGCGTCGAGTTGACCCAATGGGGGGGGGGGGGGGGGGGCAGCAAAACACTAGGAGCTAGAAGGACTGTCGCGACGGAAGGAGCCGCGATGTCTAGCGGCGGGGCTTTCCTCCGGATAAACCGCCGCCGGAAAACTCAGTGCGGAGGGTTTGAATAATTTCCGCACCCGCGGCCTTTTCGGATCCGGCACTGGTGACTATGCCCTACCCCACCGCTACCCACTATCGATAGGCACACCCAACATTAGAGAATGCGAGCCCGGGTCAGCGCGGAGTCTCGCACTCGAAACAAGGGTGCACGACGGACGCGCGATCGGTGGGTGAAGGGTACGGTCGCTGGCTGATTTTCCAGACAGGTACCCGGATACCATACATGAAATAGCCGATAAATGGACGGGGAAACTTTTCAGCGTGGCGGCAGGGGCGCTAGCTTTTTTTGTGGTAGTTTTGCCCCCCCCCCCCCTCCCCCCCCCACCTGCCCTGGAAGTGACGGGGGACGTCGACTAGGACGAAAAGTTGCGTCGGGAGGAGCGCCTACGACCTAGGGGCGGGGCTTACATGATGCGACGGGCGGGATCGACGAGCGACCGCGTGAGGAGGGGGTTTTCGCTAGCCTTTTCCCTCCTTTCTCCGGCAAGACCGAAGTCACGCGAGAGCTAGATCAGGCTGGCCCGTTTCCCCTCTCGAACGGGTGGGAGTTGGTCGTGCATCGTGAAGGTCGAGCAATAGTTTCATTTTGCATTTCTTGACAAGTGGATTTTTTGTAGGTATGTTTTAATGATTACGAAATTATTTTTGTTGTTACTGCTTAGGTGAAGGTGTCTAAATGTGTGTCCTAAATGGCCAAGCAACTGATGGCCGTTAGACATCATCCGTTAGACAGCAACCGGTCCAGTTTGCCGGTATTGTTGTAAATCATTTTCAGTTTTTCTCAGTCCAATCACATCTACCCGACACAACCTCACCTTAAATATATAGATAACCCATGCATAGCCCGAAAACACCTTCCCAGTAGCACCCCAAAGAAAATAACAGTGTAAGCCACCATTCAAAAAGGAAAAACGAAGGAAACCCCCATATGCCTAAGCCGGAGGGTCAAGGAGGCCTGCAGAAAAGTGCATTTTTCATTCTTAATCTAATCGAGTTGATGATACGAGAAACACCGACTGACACACACACACACACACACACACACACACACACACACACACACACACACACACACACACACACACACACACATTTTAGCAAGTTCATGTGGAATGATGTATGCTGTTCAGGCACCTTTTCCTTTTCGATTCACCTTTTCCTTTTTGATTGTTGGTTTCCGCTACTTTTTCTTGTAGAAATATATTTTTGCATCTGTGGTTTCCATCACTCCTTTTCATCATGTATAACGACTGTCTCTTACCTGTACACAGTTTAAGGCCGGTTCTTAGATGAACTTTGCCACCATCCGCGAAAGAAGAGATGTTAAAGTTGTATAACGAATGTATCCGCTATGTTCACGCACACTCACATCCGTAGCAGACACGTCGGCCATGAGCTGCCAGCGGTGCCGTAAGCCCCCATTTATTATAAGCAATTTAAAACCCTGACCCGTGACGACTATACGTGTATCGCTACCCACGCATAATGGAAATATTCTTATATTGGTAAAATATTGGGGTTTAACGGTTAGTAAACGTACCATGTTGAGTCCGCCTAAGGCAACGCGCGGAGACAAAGCGTCACAAGCGCAGTAAATTGTCCGCGGCGGACGCCCACCTGCTTTACCTATAAAGCAGCTCCTCTAGCTGGTAGCAGCCACCTTCTGCCTTTGCGCTCGCCCATTCGGCTCGCGCAACAGGCATCGTAGCTCTCGTAGCTGCGCAAGGTGACAGCTTACCCTCGACCGCGTTTACCACGGCCGAGACTCTTTACCCTGCTCGAATATACGATGGCTACAGACAGACAAGTCGACGACGAAATTCGCGACGCGCCGGAATTTGTTACATCAATAGAATTCAAAGAACAGGAGCAACGCTTACTCGCTAACGCGGCCGCTTCAGAGGAGCGACTAAATGGCCGTTTTCAGCAAGCCTTTACCGAACTAACGGCTACGCTTAGCTCGACCATCATCACTCAACTAGCAGCAGCTAAGCAAGTCAGCACACAGCTAGCCAGTCCCGTCGGCGTATTCGACACGCCGAAGGGTGGAATTGCGGAGCACGACCGTAATTGCTGCCGACCGAGCTACCCTCGATCGACCCCACCGTGCGACCCCTGGCCCCAGCCCCAGCGACGACGGTAACCCCTGCAGCCCTGCCAGATGAGGACTACCACATCGACACATAGCTATGGGGACCCTACATTGCCCCCGGCCTCGAGCTACCCCCCCGACATCTCAACGGCCCACAAATCTGGAAGCTCACCTGTGACACCTACCGCCACCTCTCCGCCCGCCGGCACAACGCCACGCTCGAAGAATACCGCGCCACGGCCTGTCACGCCGCCTACGCCGCCTGCGCTAACACGGCGAGCTTATCAGCTCTGGAAGACATTCAAAATTATCCCAAGGACTCACCGGAATTCGCGGCGGCGGTCGTCACCCTGCGTCAAAGCAACCACACCCACAGCGCGCTCGAGGAGGCCGCCCGTGTGCGGATATCCCACATCCGACACACCAAGGGCGGAGGGGAGACGAGCGATTCGGACCGCGTTTTCGCGGAACTCGCCTACGAGCGGTTCTTCAAACCGCGACCGGACTTTGCCTCCTCCGAGTACGACAACCTACACCGAGCGTTCATCGACAAAACCCTCGAGTGTTCATTACTCGCTAGCGCCAAAGCCGCCGCGGGAGCTACATTCGCGCGCAAGACTCCCGACCGACCCCCCCCCGACCGGCCTACACCGACACCGAACCCCCGACCCCAACCCAAGCCAAAGCCACCACCGAGAGACAACGCCGACCCCAAAGACACGAAGACCAAGAACCCGGACAAGAACGCCTGACGGTGTGACCCGCCGCGCCACGTCCTGCAACGACCGTTCCAACTTCATGCGACACCGCGTGCGGAACAGAGCGTCCGAGTGGAAGCGATTAGGCGCGAGCGAACAAGTTCTAGGTTGGATTCGTCACGGGGTTCGCATACCTTTCATTGGCGGCCGGCGACCCCCACCTTTCAACAGCGGCACCTCCATGCTGAACGCAACAAAACAGCAACTCGACTTCATGGACTCCGAGCTTCCCCGATTCCTGCAGTCAGGCGCCTGGGAGCCAGGCCAGCGAAGCAGATGGGTTTCCAGAATGTTTTTAGTCCCGAAACCGGGCGAAAACAAATGGCGACTAATTATCGACTTACGCCCCCTGAACAAGTACTGCAAGGACCACAAGCTAACTTTCGAGACACTCAAGCACCTCAAGAATGTGACACGGGCCGGCGACTGGATGGTGTCTTTCGACCTAGCGGACGGCTACTACACCCTGGGCATACGGGAAGAGGACAGAGACTTCTTCACGGCAAATTATCGCGGAACACTGTACAGACTCGCCGGGCTTCCGATGGGCTGGAAATGCAGCAGTTACTATTTTTGCCGGCTTACCGAAGTTTTTATCCGGCACTTACGCGAACCACTGCTCAACCCCACCGTACACAACCCCCGTCTAGCTACGCAACAACAGCCCACACGACCTACACCGTCCCGTCGCTATCTGCGCAACTCTCGATGGCGGGGTGTCCGATTACTCCCGTACATGGACGACTTCCTATTTTTTGCCGACAGCAGAGACGCAGCGTTACAACTCCGAGACCGCGTCGCGTGCCTACTCGACCGCCTCGGGCTAGGACGCAACCCCAAGAAAGGCCACTGGGAGCCGACGCAAATCTGCGAACACCTCGGCCTCCAAATCGACACCACAACCTCTACGTTCCGAGCCCATGTTTCGAAACTACAGGCCATCGCTACCTTAGCCCGGACCCTCCTACAACGCTCTACGCGCGACGCACGATGGCTCCCTGCCCGGCAGCTCGCGGTGCTCGCCGGAAAAGCACAGTACCTGTACCTCGCCATTCCAGCAGCCCGATTCTACCTCCGCGAACTACACGACGTCCTCGCTACGCGCACGGGATGGGGAGGCCGGGTGAAACTCACCTACCAGTTGCGACGAGACCTCCAATGGTGGACGCAAGTCCCCTCCGCCAACAACGGCCGCTCCATATTCTCCCCCATCGAGACCGCCTATCTGCACTGCGACAGCTCATGTTACGGCTGGGGAGCTGTATTAAACGAACAGTTGGAAGCCCGAGGTTTCTGGGCAGCGACAGACCAGCAGCAGCACATCACCTGGAAGGAATTAAAGGCCGTGCGACTCGCCGTCCTTTCGTTCTTGCCCCTCCTGCGCGGCCGCAAAGTCCTCCTGCACGAGGACAACCAAGCAGTGGTGGCAGTCCTCAGTCACCGAACTTCGAGGTCCCCAGCTATGATGGACGAACTGCGCAAACTGTGGGAACTCATCGACACCAACGACATCATCATCCGCGCGCGGTATATTCGCTCCGCAGCCAACGTCTGGGCCGACAGACTGAGCCGCGAAACCGACCGGGACGACTGGCAACTCAACCCCCGCATCTTCACTTACCTGAATTCCCTGTGGGGCCCCCACTCCATCGACAGGTTTGCCACGCAGGGCAATACGCAGCTTCCCCGCTACAACGCCCGCTGGCGAGACCCCACCTCCGAGGCCGTGGACTGCCTCCATCTACCCGACAACCGCTGGACAGCAGAGACCAACTGGTGCAACCCACCTTGGACGCTACTCCCAGACCTCGTCCAGAAGTTACGCCAATCCGGGGCCGAAGCAACAGTCATCGCGCCTTATTGGCCCGCCAAACAGTGGTACCAACTACTAAGCGAACTTTCCGACGAACAGATCATGTACCCCCCCTCCCGAGATTTATTCTTTCCGGGCAAGCGCGGAGCATACGAGGGCGTCGGACCGCCCGGCTGGAGCGTCACGGCTTTCCACGTACCGCCCCGTCTTGGCTCTACCGAACACGTGGTACACTCCACCCAACACCGACCACCCGGACGTCCTCGATAAGACCGCGGCACGACCGGACATCCGCGGACACCGACTACCCAGCCGCACCCGTAAAATACCGACTCGTCGAACCTGCGGCCCACGCACCGTGGCACGCCTCGATGCGCAACCATGTCGGCACACTCGTCGGCACGGACGACTTGGGCGACCTCGTGCTCGACCTTCTCACCGGCTCCCCCGCCCCCACCACCTACAACAACTATGGCACCGGTATGCGCCGTTTTACTGTTTTCTGCAACGAAGAAGGAATCACACCCCTCGAGGCGACCGCGGCCGACATGCTTCGATTTACATCTTGGCTCGCCCGATCCGGAACCATCGCAGCCAACAGCCTCCAACCCTACTTCTCAGCCATAAATAAGTTTTTTCGCGACCACCTGAAGGAACCAGTGGCGCTAGGACCCCTTCTCGCGGACGCACGTCGGGGGCTCGCCATGCAGCAACAGCCCATCACCGCCCCCGACATTCGCGTACCGCTCCCAGCCCCCATCGTACAACAGATGCTACTCTTCGCCCATCGACACTACCGCGCGCTCACCTGGCAGCCGGACAACCTCGTACATATCAAGACGTTCCGCGCGATGCTCGCAGTCTGCACCAACTATTGCTATTTTTGCCGCGCAGAAACCGGCGTACGTTGCCACATGGACGACATCGCGGTCGACCGAACGGGCGGTAACATACTGTTATTTGTACGAAAAGCAAAGGGAGACCAGCGTAGGACCGCGGCCGATAAACCGCTCCTGCAACTCCCTATTACTGTAGTACCGCTACTCGCGGACCTCCTGGAGGTCTTTACCGCTGGACGCACCAGTTACTGCGACATCCTCGGCACTGGATCCGGACCAACTGCTTTTTGGGCCGTCACGCCCGAGGACCAGCCACACACGTGGACGGCCGGTACCATCACCGAGTGGATTCGTGAGGCGTGCAACACCATCGCCGCTGCACCCCCCACGCAATTCAAGTGGACATCGCATAGCCTACGTAAAGGCGCGGCGTCCGCAGCCGCATGCATCGGCGCACCCCTTACCAAAATCCGCTACATGGGTGGTTGGTCGAAAACCAGCGACGTCGTCACCGGCAAGTACATCGACCCCACCATGAGCGAAACCCCGGCGGCCTGGCTATTTTTCGGCTGGCTCGTCGCCAAACCCCCGGATTAGTAGCCTATGCAGACCTTCAGTCTATCTCAATGGCATAATCTGACTCCCGGTCGCTAAATTCTTATATTGGTAAAATATTGGGGTTTAACGGTTAGTAAACGTACCATGTTGAGTCCGCCTAAGGCAACGCGCGGAGACAAAGCGTCACAAGCGCAGTAAATTGTCCGCGGCGGACGCCCACCTGCTTTACCTATAAAGCAGCTCCTCTAGCTGGTAGCAGCCACCTTCTGCCTTTGCGCTCGCCCATTCGGCTCGCGCAACCCACCCACCCTTCCCTGATCAAGCGCTGAATAGAAATAACACCTCTGAATAGGTGTTTTAGTGCCTGTTTATCCAAAATGTAAGCAAGCTGTCATCTTTGGCATAATCTGACTCCCAGTCGCTAAATACAATTTATAGCGAGTTTAGGGTTTTTCGTATAGGAGGGCAGTGATGGTGCTGTGGCATGCCTTCCTGTTCCTCGGGCTTAGGTTTTTTCTTCCTTTCTTTCTTTTTCTTGCTTGGTGGCCTCCACTGCTTTCTCTTTTAAGAAATTTTATTAGTTTAGGGTTTTTCGCTATATATACAGAGATTCGAATTCGGGATATTGCAGGTACTTTGCATTTGACGATCCCATCGAGGATAGTAGGCGGATTGCGCGACGCTGTGGCATGCCTTCCTTTTCCTCGGGCTGAGGTTTTCCCCTCTTTTATTTATTCTTTATTTATGCTCGGTGGCTTCCACTGCTTTTTATTGTAAGAAAGTTTTAATGAGCGGATTGCGATAATAAATACCCCATCGTCCCTGCTGGCTTCCGCTATAAATTGGGATTGTATCCAGTATCCACCACCGCCAGCACCAAGGACGACGGACCCACAGGGCACGCACTGTTTCGTGAACAGGCACTCGTGGGCGGGTCGCCGCAACGCACGGCGTCTGTGTATTGAGATAACGCTCCGACAAGTGACGATCTGGAGGTGGAGGCTCCCCCGGTCTGTCAAGATACCTTTCCGTCCGTTCTCCTGCTGCGGTCGCGATCGGGGAGCGGCCGACAATGGAGGGAGCGATCGGTGGCGTTGAGAGCGCAGCAGGGCCGCTACTCACGCGTTCGGGAAGCAGCTTTGACTACCAGCCCCCACGAACACCAACACTAGCCAATTGCAGGCGTCCGGTCGTAAAGGTACGGCACTCTCGGCCGCAGGATTGTACTTCCGAGTGGTGTCATCAGTTCGGAATGTGTGAGAAGCTTCTTTCGCCGTCACCAGAACAACGACGCCGAGTCGCAGTGATGTGTGTAGCAGTGACGCTGCGTCTTTATTAGTCTCTCATTGCGCTCGTAGGTACTGGTATGGGGACGCGGCGATCTAGGGCAGCTAGGCAATGGCGTCGCCGCGGGCAGCTGGTCGCCGGAGGTTATGGCCTCTCTGCCCGGAAAGGACGTGACCCAGATAGCGGCGGGGATGTTCAACACCGCTTACGTCACCGCCGACGGTGAACTGTACACCACCGGTGCTCGACCCCCACACCCCTGCCTACCAACATACCCCCCCTAACCTCCTCGTCGACTACTTGTTTGCAGTACTACGCGTCGTCGACGATACTGGCGGTATTCCCGGCGACTGACGAAGGGTTCCTCACTTTCGCCGGGATGGCGAGTTTTCTTGTTTGGTCGTTCGCGCAGGTGATAACGAGTTGGGTCAACTTGGGACGCGGGTAGTGGAGGGGTGTTTGGAACCACGACGAGTGGCGGCGCTGGAGGCGTCCACCATCGTGCACGTCTCGGTGGGGCTGGGCCACGTGGTGGCGGTCACGGAGCAGGGGTCGCTGGCGAGTTGGGGGAGCGCCGAGTTCGGTCAGCTGGGTCAGGGCGGGGTGGGGGTGTCAGCTCACCAGCCGCGCGTCATTCGTGGAACTCGGGAGCTGCGGTTTGTACAGGTTGCGTGCGGGGCGTGCCACACCCTGGGGCTCACTGCCAGTGGGCAGGTCTACTCCTTCGGGCAGGTGGGGCAAGGCCTTTCGATCACTTGTCTGACGAAAGCTTCTGCCTGGATTTCCATCTATGGTTTGTTCGTTTCTAAGGGGTTGTGGATAGTGGGGAAAGGGCAGAGAGAAGAAAGCCAGAGAGCTTGTTCGCCGTCTTGGCCACTGACGTTGGCTATGACTGTTTTGTGGTTGATCGTGTCGAATGGCGGTGGTTGGGGGGGCGGGGGGGGGCGGGGGGGGGGGTTGATGGAGATGTGGGGCTGTTGTATCTAGTTACGAGACACTTGTGTTTGTTGATAGGATCAGGGGATTTTGTGAGGTTAAGGGATTGCGAGCGGCAGTGATGAGAGTAGCAAACTAAGGATGTAGGGGGTATGCGTCATGTGATCATGCGATGTCAATGAGGTTGTGTTTGGGCTTTCGCGTGATTATGGAGGAGGATATGTGGGATCGAGAAGTGCTTTTGACTGTGGAACGGGGGTTGGAGTCTCGCCCAGTTGATCATTGATGTGATATGGCATGGCTTGGTGATGTAGCAAGGGCAGTGTCGGGCTGGCAGGGTTACGTATGAAACAGGTGTGCATTGAATGAGCGAGGGATAAGTTCTTGTTGTCGTCGGCTGTCTGTGTTACTAATATGCAGAAAGGTGAGCTGTGGGAATTATTCTCACCGAAAGGAATGGGAAAGGTGTAGATGAAAGAATCGACCAGAGGCGGGTAGATTAATGCGTTGGGGCGTTATTTGTTGAAAAATAAGGGGGGGGGGGGGGGGGGGGGGGGGAGCTCTGTAATGTTTGTGAATGCATGCCCGACAATGGAGAGAGTACAGAGAAAATGGCAAAGGGAGCACCGACTTCATTCCCCATGATTGACACGTGGCGTCATGGAGTGGGTAGGTGATGGAGATGGAATATGGGCTGAGAGGCGGTTTGAGTTGGATAATATGTGGGTGGCATCAGAGGCGTGTTATTTTGATGGTAAGCTATGTGGGCAGTTGCGTTTTCATGGCCTGAGAGCGGGGGAGGAGTGGGAAGGAAGGTGTGGATTGCGAGTGGGGCGGACTGCCTCCTGCCTCCGAGGGCGTTGTCTCTATGACTGGGTTTGCGGCAAGTGGAGGTGCCGACGTGAATTATGTAAAGGGTAGCCGTGGGGTTGAGGTAGTTGTGTGGAGAGCGGGTTGAATGCCGTGCACGCCTACGCATTGCGTACAGGGCAGTGTTTGGTGTGGGTGGCGGTCGGGGGTGGAGGGCCAGGAAGTGCGGACGGAGAAGGGTTGTGTGGGGGGGGAGCGATGTCGGACTCTGACGATGCCCATAGCGCCTGTATTGAGGAAGGGGAGGGACAGGCGGCTGGTTTTAGGCCTATCGAAGTAACATGCTTGTGGGGCGAGGTGGACGGAGTCATACCCGAGTCGAGATGGAAAGTCGCGGTGTTAACCTCCATGTTGATAAATTCGCAAATTGGTATGCGGGTGGTGGGATGATGTGTGGATGGGCGTTTTAGCTACAATTGTAGCTTGGTGATGCGGTGTGACGGCGTGTTTGGGGGATTTAATTGGATGTGATGGGAGAGACGCGAGTTGAGGGTCGCTGAGGGGTGCTGAGGGGAGGGGGACTGGGCTTGGGGGATGTATTGTGCTCGCAGGGCACCTTCGGCGCGCTGGGCCACGGCGATGACAGCAACGCGGAGACTCCCAGCATGCTGCAACGGCTGTGGGCGACTGGGGTAGTGCAGGTGGGCCTGATGTGCCGCCCAATCGGGACATTGCTTTCGTAGCACTTGATTGATATAATGAACGAAAGCAATTAGCCTTAGAACAGCATCATCAGCAATGAGTGTAACAGCGGGGCAATTGAAATATCAAAAGCAATGACTGTGGCCGAAGCAGCAAATTTAACATGCAAAATTAATTGATGCAATAATCACCTCAATGTAGCTCTTCAAAAGCAGCGTACAACAAACAATATATTTTATCATTACTTAATAATTGAAGTCAAATGAAAAGGAAATAACGTTGCCATTAATAGTCGATCATTCAAATCGAAGTATTTACTGACTATCCGAATGCGCTCGTATATTGATTGCAAGTGGCACCCGCCATTTCATTCGTCCATTTCATATCTGCAGGCCAATTGTATTACTTAATGTGATTGGTGGCTGTGTTGCCAATGGTCGCAATCACCGCCTGTCTTTTAAATCAAGGGCTTTTATTTAGGGTTTGAACTGTAGCCGGGGAAGGTTAACGTTGCGAGTTGCGACCCAAGGCGTGGGCGAGCGAAAGTGATCGCCGAGTCACTGATGTGTGGGGTGGGGTGTTGTGTGCGCGCAGGTGGCAGCAGGCGAGAATCACAGCGCTGCACTGGCCGCAGACGGGCGCGTGTTTACGTGGGGGCGGGGGAAGTACGGGCAGCTCGGCCTCGGCGACTTTTCCTCGCAGCAGTCGCCTACGCCTGTTAAGGCCATTGTTGGAATACAAATCGTACAGGTGCTCCGCGCCCGAAACACCATGTATTTATCCGAATCAGCCACGACGTCACTCGTCGAAAGAAATGAATAAAAACGACCGACGATATGCGATTTTTTTTTCGCGAATAAAAATTGTAAACGGTATCTCCGTTCATATTCTATTTTAGTTATATAAGGGAGAAACAAATAAGTGCAAGTACATATACATGTAAGTAAGGCTTTGGTTTCTAATTCATTTATATTGATCAAATGCTGTTTTATAGGGCAAGGTCCCGCTTGACCAGAAAATGTTGAAGCATGTCAGCAATTCTGATCACTGCTCTTTTTGTTCCCTCATCGTAGATTTGTTGCGGCGGCGACCACACGCTGGCGCTCACCCGAAAGGGAGAGGTGTTTTCTTGATGCGTTACAATACGAACAGTATATCAATATATACCTCTATGCATTGTTTGAAATTTGTGAAATGATTTTAGAAACAACATATTTTATGAAGATTAATGAAGACAACTATGACGCCAGTGTGTGTTTGTTGAACAAAGGACATAATATGCCCTTTGCTGTGCACTTGGGTTGTTGGTATCTCAATATGAAGCCTTATATCTCGGATAGGACAAGTCGACGTTTCTGCCTTTCGCATATCAGTACGACCCGCAATTCATGTGCCGGAGACGTTACGGGGGGGGGGGGGGGGGGGGAATTTGAGGAATAAGGTCGATCACTTAGATTCGCGCCGGTCTATTTATCATTGCGTTTGTATATTCGGTCACACGTTTGTACGAATATGCCGAAATGTCGCCAGGAAACGGACTGTGTGGTAGGATTTGTACGAGACTCGATATACGGACTAACGATTGGTATTTTCCGCGTCACTTTATCAACAGATGGCCGCGGGCTCGCGTCACTCGGTTCTGCTGACCGTCGCGGGCGAGGTGCTTCTGTTCGGGAACGGAGAGGAAGGGCAAATGGGGCTGGGCGGCGCACAGCGGCCGCCCGCAGTGGTGTCGCCCTGTTTGCTTCCACTCCCCACCAACGCCGCCCCGCCGCAGTCGCCCACTTCCGCCGCAGTCGCCCAAAGCCTACGCCCCACCTTCATTGCCGCCGGCGGCGACCTCAGTGCCATGGTCTTCAAGCAGGTAAGCTGCGCTTATTTTGTCAATGTAAACTCCAAGAAATTTGACAACGCAGTCTATGCGTAAGACTTTAACAATTTTAACTATACGAGGCACGGCCGCCTTTTTGGACTTAGATCCGCTTTGAGAATAGGGTTTTTTTTTGCGCGTCCTTCTTTTATAGGGTATGATATGTAGGGCAATGCGTTTTTCATTGATCAATGGAGGGATACGAATGATGGCGTTACTTTTTGGACATTTGTAATGTGGGCAAAGAACTTCAACTCGGGATTTTTATTTTTCTTAAAATTATCGCCAAAAATTGAGAGATATCAATGGCTTCGTTTTTTTGCGATTGTATGTGCAGACCTATTCTATTGTAACATCGACATCCAAGTTGTCTTACCAATCTCAGCATGATTGCTATCAGGCCTTTTAACTTGAATGGAAATTAGTATTGGCAATCTGTCCCAGCTCTTCATTTTGCATGCCTTATTTTCTTCCAGCTCTTCATTTTGCTGGTGTTATGTCAATTCTAATAGACTCAGTTGTTTTGCTGTCACATAGAAATTGTCGTGCGATTACAGATGCACTGCGCATACAACAATAGCTTGCATGGTGTGATCCCTGAAGCCTTGTTTGTACATGTGCTGCTATTGTTTATCTGTCCGAGCTATGGGGTGTTGAGACGCACTTTATTTTGCCCACCCAGACCGCCTCGTCTCCTTTCGGCAGCTCACAGCGCAGCCACATCGAAGCCCCACCCGCCCCGGGCGCCTTTCCCATGGTCCTGCCCAATTTGATCGAGCTCGCAGAAGCTGCAACGACGCGAAATAGCACGGAAGCCCCAGCGGTGGGGCCCATCTGCGACCCGACCCCCCCCCCCCCCCCCCCCCCCCCCCCCTCCTTCTATGGAATGTCTTCCTCCTTGACCACCGACTCATACGATATCCCACCACCGTATCCGCACGCTTCTGCACTTTTAGTCACAGTTGTCCTGTCGCGGTGAGTTGTAGGAGTTTCCATTCCGGTGTGATTTCTAATCCAAGTTCGCCATTTTTTCTGTCCGAAGTTATAAGAGGAGACACACCTACTAAACACCAGTCGGTTTGATTGTCGTAAGAAGTATTTACTTCAGGTTGGCTGCTCTGATTCCCGCAAAGGATATTGATCACGGCACTTTCGGTTCTTGTAATAGCTGCCGCGCCGAAACCCGCAGAAACTCGTTCCAGAGACGAGTAAATAAAGCAAAAGTATATTCTATATGAAAATCGTGGGCAATTTGTATAAGCTCGTCGGTTCTTGTGCAAGTCGAGTGACTCCTGCGCCGCTTGTCTGATTCGTTCTCTGACGTATTTCCGTCGTTGCGCGCAGAATGCTGTGGGGGCAATGACGAGGGCGGTGGAGGCGGTGTTCACGTCGCCCGGAATTTTGATAGCCGGCTTTATGCGACCCGTCGTTAATGATGCCGCCGCCAATGATACAGGTCGCGGTGGGGCGGAAGACCTGGACCACGGCCTCGACGGGGAAGCGATCAGGCAGGCGAGTAGTGCGCGCATTGAAACCTGTCTACAAAGCCCATAATATATCGCGTGGTTGACCTCTTCAAAAAGCGGCCGCTATTTGATTTGTATTTCGTCATACTTCTTTTTCTTCCGGGGGCGTTACCTTGATTTGCCATATGCTCTACTGTTCCATGGTTTGTTTATTCGTTAGCAACTGTTTGACATTCTTTCAGCAGTTAATACTTGGGACGCGTCGTTCTAAAAATACGGCGTGCCCAAGGCGCTTCGGTTAAGCACCACACCTAAACGACAGTACGAGTTAACTTTCTGCCATGTGTCGCCCATTTCGCTGACCACTTCGGAAGCTCGCAAGCGGCGTTCCTATCATATCAGCCCGCGCATCCTTTCTCGAGCCGCCCCCATCATCGCCAGTTTTGACTTTTCGAGCCAATTTCGGTGCTGTTATGGGAGCGGCCAATGGCGACCTTATGTATTCGTGTTTATGCATTGCGAAGGACGTATTCAGTTTGGCCATGTCAAGCAAAACTCGGCATCGGTTCGGAGCTGAATCGGGGGTTGTGGAAGGGCGCGTCGCAGGTCTTCACCTCTATTCTGCACACGTACAACAGCGAAGTGGTGGTGGCGCTGGCCAACGCGTGCTGTACGTTGCTGGATAACTGCGAGAAGGCGGCGAAGACTCCGAATATCGCACCGCAGGCGGAGTGGCTTAAGGCGCTGCTCATCGTTTCCCAGGTCGGCCATGCACACCGTCCCTCGCCCATCTGTAATAGGTCTCGACAGTCCATACATTCGCCATCTTGATTACTATGTATTGACTCGAAAAAATATTAACTATTGCCCTTTCATATAACAAATTGTTTAAGATCATACGACCCATTAGCAGCTATTTTGATCGCCGAAGTCCGTGTCGACCTCCGGAGTAGTGTTGGCAGGCCTCGTCATGGCCGTTTCGGCTTTTGGGGGGTTTTGGTTAACCAGATGTGCGCGCCTTGTTCGCAGAATCCGGTGATGGGCGACACTCGGCATGGTCCCAGCATTGTGACTCGCCTCGCCGCCGCCATCGCAGCGCTATCGGCGCCGAGCCAACAAATGCTGGCGCTGTGGATCGGAAAGATGCCTCGCGAAGAATTTGCCGTCCGACTGGTGCGACTCGCAAATTTCATTATCAACCACAAATGCAGGATTGGCCAAAACCAAGAAATACAAACGCTTAAACAGAATCGCGAATTATTTATAGAGTGATATTTTATATATTTTTTTCCCGGAAATAAAACAGAGATTTTCTCGTAATGGAATTTTTTCCGGAAAACGGAGATTTTCGCTCGCAATAATTATTTGTCGGATATGGTCGTATTATTGAATGGGGTTTAACTGACTCGTGACCGTTTGTTGCGCTCGCAGGTGCGGCCGGTTCAGAAGCACATTTCCCGCCTTTGTAGCTCCACCTCCGCCATGCGTCAGAACCGGCCGGAGCTACTCCGCATCGCGGCGCTTCTCGACTACCTCCACGACATCAACGAGACGGCGGGTGGGCTGATCGCGTTCGAGGAGTTTCACAACAAAGAGGTGCGTCACTTCCCAGTCCGTTGCACAGTTTCCAGCGCTGTCAGGCCAGGTATTGTTGACGCGTTTCCATAAGAATCAATTATTCTGAAGGTACGGGTAGTTAAAACCAATACACTTGTAAGTAAACAGGGGCCCTATTTGTCCGCTTGATTTTTTTTGTTTGGAGATTTCACGGTTAGCTTGTTTCAAATACCGGACGGGCGCGCTTTTACTTGTAGTGTTGTCGGTTTTAATTGGAAGTACTGACTCGTTGGGGTGGTTCCGATTCGCCGCTGCTGAGTTTTTCATCTCGGCGAATGATGTCTCTCATTAACCTAGCGCCATGTTATGAAGAGCGCCGCCCCATTTCTTTGTGTGCGCTTGCAGGTGAGTGAGTACGCAAATCTGCGCGACGAATATCTTCTGTCAGTGGAGCAGCCCCCCGCACGGGCGCCCATCCGATCGCTGTGCCAGGTATCCACATTTCTTATTATTATTTTAAATAAATATCCATCAATTTCCTGCTTTACTTTTGTGATCCGCTATATACCTTTGCCCAATTTATGTATTTACCGTTTCAATTTTGATATCGCATGTATCAGTGTACTTACGAACCATCCCACATGTGTTTGGTTTCGGTTCAGTGAACTAACGGAACACATCTACCTGGCTGCGATATTTAGTCGGCTGCGCTATTTAGTCGGCTGCGCTTAAGAGGTCCGGGGGCTTGTAGTTTTTCTAGTCTTAGATGACTCGCCTCTGACTCTCATTCAAAATGCGTTCTTATCCATTAAATTTTGGACAAGTGCCCAATAACCAAACCTCTGCAGAGGTTCCTGACTGTCATATTAATTGTTTTTCTGTGGATGTGTTTACCAATACGAGTTTCGATATCGCATATAGCCGTGTTCTTACCACCCTTCCCATATTTGTTTGGTTTCGGTTCAGTGAACTAACGGAACCCATATACCTGGCTGCGCTTTTTAGTCGGCTGCGGTTTTTAGTCGGCTGCGCTCAAGAGGTCCGGGGGCACATTTTTCTATCTTTAGATGACTCGCCTTGAATTCTTATTCGAAATACGTTCAAATCCGTTGCCTGTTGGACAAGTGCCCAATAACCAAACCCCACTAATGTTCCTGACTGTCATATTTAGTGTTTGTCTGTGGATGTGTAAGAGAATTAAGATTGGAAATGCAACTCAGGCTCATATCCTAGTTTCGTTACTATATAAAATGCCATTGGCTATGCAACTAAGAAAGCACAACCCATAATATCTATTGATTCTGTCAATCTACGTTTGTCTGAATTACGATTATGTTTTGGTCGTTGTGCAGGTGCCGTTCGTCTTTACTCCGGAAGCTAAGAGCCGAATCCTGCAAGGTGAGTAAATGAAACTCATATTTGGCTTTATGACCCCGCGGTCTGATATATCCGAATCGGTTCGGTGATCGCTATTCAGAGCCGATGATGCATTATTTGCAACATTTTTCCTATCTTTCACTACCCATCGGTATCGATACGAAGATATCTTGCTAGAATACATTCTTTGGTTGGTTATTACAGGGGAGGCCAACCTGCAGAAGCGGCACGAGGTGACCAACAGCAGCTTCCACGCGCTGCTTGCCGGGATGCACCCGGGACACTTTCAATGGATGCACATCACCGTGCGGCGAGAGAATCTTTTGGAGGATGCGCTGAACGAGATCATCCGCCGCCCGCAAGATCTCAAAAAACCACTCAAGGTGAAAATGATAGGAAATGTGTGAGGTCGGCAGCTATTTTCTCTCGTCCTCTGAATCGTCACGTCATATGACGTCATACCAGCGCTCGGAGAGTTTAGAGGGCGTCATTCATCTACTTACATCGTCACTGTGTTTGTCTTGCTTTACTCGGAAAGTAACATAAATTTCATTCTAGGTGTACGTTATTGCAACACTTTATTTCATGAAATGATAATAATGATACCTTTGTCAGGATAACTTCATTGTTATGTTACTGACTGTGCATGTCGTGATTTTCATTTTGTCGAGGAATGCGCGAAACTCGCCATTGTTTACTCAACCCTGTAGACACACCGAGTCCACTGTAAATATAGAGAAACACAGAATTAACACGAGGTCACTTACTGCTTGTCTTATCATGATTAATACTGTAAATTATAACAAGTCATTTTTTTGTTTTGTGAAGTACAGAGAAAGGTTCAATAATCTTGTCGACCCTTGTACAACTGCCTTGGTGTCGCATTTTGACACTTGCGCTGCGCTCGTTGGCTGCCTCCCTTCATCGTACCAAACGTCCCTCGACAGGTGACATTTATGTCAGCGGGGGTGGTGGAGGAGGGCCTGGACGAAGGCGGCGTCACGCGCGAGTTCTTCATGCTCCTCACCCGCGAGCTACTGGACGTCAAGTATGGCATGTTTATCTACCTCCCCGAGACACGTACCTACTGGTTCAACCAGGTACAGTCACACCCTTTTCCCTTGAATATGTTTTTTCCTGAATAACACTGTATTGCTTATGTAAGTAAATAATGTGTATCGTCGTTCAGCTATTGTAATTAGCCGTTGCATTAATCCTGACTAATCAACATCAATGGATCTGGCTTATTTACCCCGCCGTGCCCCGGAAATTCGCACCTCTGCCAATTGACCTAGACACCCGTTTGTTTAGATTTGATTAAGGGACTGAACCCCCATGCTAAAATGAATTGTATTGGTCCCTGCGCGCTGGCATATTTTGGCCGCCAACTTTAGTAGTAGCGCTGGCTCTAACACAAAATTCGCGTTTTGATGATGTATTGTTTTGATTTGGCATCAAATAAAGCGATTCCGGAGCCGTTGAAGCGAGATTTGCGTTTCTTTTTCCAGTTCAGCTTTTGTGCACATTTCTAAAGTGTATTATGTTCCATGCTACTCCGCTCATTGGCAATTTCTTTTTCCCTCGCAACTGAATTGGGCTACGTTTTCCTATCCCGTTGTGAAGAGTAAAGTCGATAACGGAATGTATAAAATTAAGTACCATTAGCTCAAAAGTAATTTACAAGCTCTATGAGCCATTTGATCTCTGGCGTTTAATTTGAGTCCGTTTTTTGTGATATCTGAAATGCTGCTGATTACGACTATGGTTTCCTTAACTCGACATCCGTTTGTTTAGATTTGGTTTAGGGACTGAACCCCCATACTGAAATAAATTATGTTGGTCCCTGCGCGCTGGGATATTTTGGCCGCCAACTTCCGTAAAAGCGCCGGCTCTAACACAAAATTCGCATTTTACTGATGTATTGTTTTGAGATTTGGCATCGAATAAAGCGATTCTGTGGAGCCGTTGAAGCGATATTTGCGTTTCTTTTTTCCAGTTCGGCCTTTGTGCACATTTCTAAAGTGTATTATGTTCCATGCTACTCCGCGCATTGGCAATTTATTTTTCCTTTGCAAGTGAATTGGGCTACGTTCTCCTATCCCGTTGTGAAGAGTAAAGTCGATAACGGAATGTATGAAATCAAGTACCATTAGCTCAAAAGTAATTTACAAGCTCTATGAGCCATTTGATCTCTGGCGTATTTTTTAGGTCTGTTTTTTCCGATATCTGAAATGCTGCTGATTACATATTACGGTGACACTAAACGACTGTGGTTTCCTTAACTCGACATCTCGTCCGATGCCTGTCGTCGCTTTGCCGACAGGCCTCTGTCGAACCCGACGTCAACTTCAAACTGGTCGGAATCCTTCTCGGACTGGCCATCTACAACTCCGTCATATTGGACGTCCACCTGCCGCTGGTAAGTCATTCCGCGAGCGAACGCAGCCCTCTTAATTTTCGATGAATCGCAGACATCGACGAAGCTGTTTCTGATTCAAGTCCTTATCGCAGACAGGAACAAGGAAGATAGTCCTCTGCATGCGATGAATTATTTGAATATGTGAAAAAGTATATGGATCCTGTCTTACACGAATGTCGCCATAAATGAACTGTTTTTGTATATTTATGCCTGCGGTTGTGTTTTCATGACCGCTGTCGTGGCGCAGGTAGTGTACAAAAAACTGTTGGACCACGAGCCGACGTTTGACGACCTGAAGGTCGCGATGCCGGAGCTGGGCCGCGGTTTGCAGCAGCTTCTGGACTACGACGGAGACGTGGAAAACGTGTTCATGCGCAGTTTCGACGTGTGTCTCCGTCCCGCCGCTTATTATCTTGTATTCATAGTCATTACTGACACTACTTCAAAAGTTTATGGAGTACTTATTTTCATATTTTGTTTTATTCCAACTAGCGCCATCGACACACGTCTCTTTCCGACAAGACAGTAGTCACTTCGGATAGAAGGCACAGCTTGCAGGAGTATAGACAATCGACGACTTAGCACGTGCGTGTCGGCGTGAAATCTCAGAAACACGGGTCGAGCAGTTGCGGTTGTGAAGTAACGGAGGCTTGATGAATTATGAAATGCAAAACCGAGCGGAAACATGGTCCTCAACGACGGTGTGAGCAACGACAAAGTCGGGTATAGCGTAGCAAGCATCTTGAGCATTTTCAATTTTCATGCGCGCCGCACTGCAACGCTTATTCTTCAGGATGAAAAATCGGGGAAGAAGCCCTTTCGATACGAAGTTTACTAGTGTGCTGTTTCCAGGATGCGGTAGGATGTAAGTATCCACCATTTGAGATGGAGGGGCGTGAAATATTTGAATGTCCCACGAGCTCTTTTACATTCGAAGAAGCTTGTCGATAATGGTGTTTATGGTGCGATCCAGGAAATTGAAGTATCGGCGATAATTATTTTTCGCCGTGTGTGTGCAGGTCGAGTATGAGTTTTACGGGGAAATAAGGACGGTGGAGCTCATTCCCGGCGGGTCATCGGTGCCGGTGACGGCAGAAAACCGCCGGAAGTATGTGGAGCTGTACACCAAGTGGGTGCTGACCGACTCCATCTCGAGACACTTCAGCGCCTTCGCGGAGGGCTTCCACCAGGTACCGCACCTACCCATATCATGAAAACTCCACGATACACATTGTTCGTGTGGTAACTTGCTCACGCTTTGGTAGCTTGGAACAGTTCTTTTTCTTCGCAAGAATGTTAATATTATGCGACTCGGTTTTATCAGAAGGAATCAATCGGGTGCTGTTGTGCTTCACACGTCAGTAGTCCTTTGTTTTCTCTCGATTCGCCTGTTGGGTGTCTTATTTGCGTATTGCCTTAGACGTTCATTCTTGGTTTTTATCTGTCGACTCGCAAGAAGGTCGTCACTCTGAGATATCCAAGGAATTGTTATCTGAATGGTGCGAAGTCAACAACGAGGTCACGCCGTCGCGTATTACTGCGAGCGACAATTGCTTTCCGAGTGATTTTCAATCATTTGGTTCATTTGTCGCACGCATCGTGAGTTTGCGAGAGAGTATTTCTTGGTATTTGTTTTTCATCGTCCGACATGCTTTTCACGTGCATCCATGTGGATTAATGTCCTAATCTGTTGGTGCCCAAAAATAGCCCGCCATGTGTCATGCACGTGCCATATTGTCCCGTTCCGACGGGTGTGCACTTACGACTGCTCCCGACAGGTGTGCGACGGCCCGGCACTGCGCCTCTTTAGGCACGAGGAGCTGGAGCTGCTGGTGTGTGGGCTACCGCACCTCGACTTTGAGGTGAGCCGGCAAAGCCTTTCGGTCGTTCCGCAGCGTTCGTCTACCAAAACCCTTGACAGGGGGGGTAGACGATGCGTTATACGGGGGTACTGATAATGAGAACCGTGGCTATTTTGACGTTTCTGCGAATTGGCTCTCACTGGATGTGCGCCAGGCGTTGGAGAAAGTGGCGAGATACGACGGAGGATACACGAAAACATCGCCAACAATTATTATGTTTTGGGAGGTGAGGGCGCAGAGTGCTTGCTTTGTTCTGACTATCGCGCATGAAGATATATGTGGCTGCATTGCAGTGACTTGTACTTCATTGGACTGCGCGTTAATTTATCTGGAGAAGCATTTGTTTTCCTTTCCGGTTTTTTATTATGTCGAGAATACGTCAAGCGTAATTTGTCTTCTGCTCGACAATCTGACCATATGATATGATGAAGCACACCATGATAAAAGGCAAACTCCTATCGAAACCCCAGCAGGGCCGCGTTCCGAGGCAGCGGAGAAACATTGACTGTGTCCTCATTTTCCAATCGAAAGTGCAAATGGATGTTGTCGTCAATAATATCTCCGACACATTGCTTTATTAAAGCAACTGCTGCACAATTCTGCCCTTACTTGACTAAACGTTGTACCTACCCCTTTCGAGTATCTATCTCTCCGCCTGTGATAGCAACACAAATCATCCCTGCCCCCCTATTATGGAATACCTTGCACGGGGGCGTTGCACCGTCTCCTCCCAACGTTTTATTGGATGTTGTGGTTTTAGTCAACTTTTGCAAATCTGTCTGTCATCAAATCATCATATTAGTGTAAACGAGGAGGTGCGTCGCCAGCCACTAACTGACGTCTGCTGTGTTATGGTTCCCCACGTTTACTAGGTGTTGCACTCTTTGAGCTTAGACCTGAAAAAGAAGTTTTTACTTTTCACGACTGGTTGCGACCGCGCGCCCGTCGGCGGTCTCGGCCAGCTTCCACTCGTCATCCAGCGCGGCGGTCCGGACACCAGCTCGCTCCCCACCAGCCACACCTGCTTCAACATCTTGTTGCTTCCAGAGTACGCGACGCGCGAAAAGATGGCCAACCGCCTCCTCACTGCCGTCGAAAACGCGGAGGGCTTTGGCCTACAGTAGCAGCGCCGTAGTACGGCAGCAAATATATAGGACGCATGTAATCAAACAAGCGCGGAGTTTGTGGCTCGGAAATTTAAGACGAAAATGTTTCTGCCGTTTTTGGAATGTTCTGAGCACAACACTCTGTCTCGACTTTCTGCGCGCACATCAGAAGTGTTCGACTAGTCAGTTCTGCTCCTTGACTATGATAACTGTGGTGCTCGTCTTGGGAGCCATAAACTGCATCAGTCAGTGCAGCGCGTATTACTGTGCAGCGTGGCCGTAGCGAATGCTTTCCGGAAACCACTCTGGACAGTCAGACCCGTTTCCAAGGTGGTTTCCATATATGAAGCTGCCCGAAACTTTTGATGCTATTCCATTTCTAAAACACCCATATCGTAATTGAAAAACGAGGAAGACATATCAATCGAATTGGCTGTGATTGCAATATCCCGACACCAAAGTCCATAGCGCTTGTTAGTCTAACTTCCTGCTTTGACACCCATCCCGTGGAAGGAGTCATGCTCTCGATTTCTTGTGCTGTGAAATAACGCTAAACATATGAACTCGTCGATCGGACCTAGTACATGGTCATGTCCTATTATCAAGTAGAGTGACTTCGAATGACGATGACGTTTGTGCACCTCGAGCTTGGATGTTGTCAAAGCTGCACATTTAAGCATGGTGTGTGTGTGTGTGTGTGTGTGTGTGTGTGTGTGTGTGTGTGTGTGTGTGTGTGTGTGTGTGTGTGTGTGTGTGTGCGTGTGTGTGTGTGATGCAAATAGGAGCTGAGACTGTTGCATCTGAGGGCAGCAAGGAAGTCAACTACAAAGGTTGTTGTCTCATAGTTAGAGCAGATTATTCACATGTGCAGAAATGTATGTGTCTAGTATTTAGTGACAAAATAGTGGCAAAGCCCTTTTGTGGGTCTAGGGTTTAGGGTTTGATAGGTTTAGGGTTTGATGGATTCGGATTTAGTGTTTGAGGCCGCTGCGACACGTCAAATGTGCGGGCGCCTAGTTTTTGGGGTTCAGATCTCAGCAGCATCCTACGCTCACCACATGCTTGGGAAGGCGGAACGCCCCTTGCGTACCATCCGGAACAACGCCCCTACAATGATGCCCATCATATTTGCTCCCAACTCTACGTGGTCGTGCACGCTCAATAAAGTCGTCTACCTCCGCAATCGCACATTCAGTCGTGCGGTTGGACCTTCTGGTGGTGTACCCCTTACCCTTCTTACATAGGTCGAGCTAGACGCGTCAAAGTTCCGCGTCTTCGGTTGCACACTTTTCGCAAAGGTTCCCGATAAATTGCGTCGCAAGCTCGGCGAAAAGGCTTTCCGCGGTGTTATGGTTGGCTACCCCTTTGACGCACCGGGGACCGTGTATACAACCAGGCCACACGCTACTTCACTACCTCCGTGCACGTCATGTTCCAAAGACGGTCCCCATATTTCATGCATCTCTTGAACTTGACTCCCTAATCTACGATGCCACGGATGCCGCCGATGGGAGCGCCCAATTCCCACTCTCCATGTCTCCCATGTCATGTCGCCGGATACAATGGAAATTGATGACGGGCCTCCCATGCCTTACATCGATCGCCCGTCCCGCCTCAGCTCCCATCCGATCAGATTTGCCGAGTACGTTGCTCATCTGTCGGCCTACCCACCAATCGTCGTCACCGCGTCATGTGACCCCGAGCAAGGTAAAGCGAGAGAAGACGTTTTTGAAAAACCGAACTTTTTTCAATAGTTGTTGGCCCCCCGCACCTACATGTTGGCAACCCCGCCACTACAGTGGCCCTCCTCTCGGCCACTGATTGCGTGGAGCGTGCCTCGTATCGTGCCGCTCTCTCCGGTGAGCAGTCGGCTTACTGGTAAGTGGTCATGCCACAAGAGTGCGACTCCCTCATGTCGCGTGGGAACTCGTCCACCTCCCGGAGGGTCGTGCAGTTCTCAACGATATGTGGATCTATTATAAGATGAAGTATGGCATTGACGGAAATGTTTCCCATTACAAGGCATGACTTGTTGCCAAAGGGTGCAACCAACCAACCGGTCTCGACAACAAAGAGACGTTCTCACCCGTCATCAGAATGGCTAGCCTGCGGCTGTTCTTGACTAGTGTTTATGCCATGGACCTCGAGCTGTGCCAACTGGACATGGACACGGCCTTCCTCTATGCCCCTATCAAAGAGGATGTCAACATTCGGCAGCCCCGTGGTTTCGCTGACGGATCGGCTAAAGTGTGCCACCTCGAGCACTGCTTGTACGGCCTCAAACATCCCCCCCCCCCCCCCCGTGAGTTCATCACTCTCCTGCGGGTTTGGTTGGTTGACCAAGGGTGGAAGCATTGCATGTCAAACCCGTGCAAACACACTTCCGCATTGGCCACACTTTCCCCATGATTGCGTTAAATATCGATGACATTCAAGCTGCGTTCAACGACACCTCGGCAAAATTAAAGCACACAACCACTCACTCGGAAACGACCTCGCAGACACTCTCGCCAACCAAGTCGCGGAAGGTCACCCACCCGACACTACATACACCACATGCTCAGAAGTGTCGATAGGCCACTGGACCTGGCCATACACCCTCATTCCACAAACCCTAGGGGAACCCATACCCTACAGATACACCAACCTCAAAGCTGACGCACACACCTACAACATCAAACACACACATACACACACCTCTCTCACAAACATCCAAACACGGGGCCCTCCTCGCACGCGCCGCGGAGGACGGAGCCGACTTCTCTTTCCACAATAAACACATAACACTCACCAACATCCAATTCACCCACAAGCAAGAATTCATGTGGGGAGTCCACAACACCCACCTACTCACACACAACCCCACCATGCGCTGCCCCATGTGTGGCTCGTTCACTAGCAATGGCCACATCAAGGCCGGTAACTGCCCCACCATGTTTGGCCTAAGACAGGACCGACACAAGCCCGCGACAAGTCTAATCGCACTTTGTCGATGGATCAATCGAAGTACGTGAAGGACATTCTTATCAAGCACCACATGGCTGACGGTAAACCGTCGTCCCTACCGATGGAGCCAGGCTTTCTCTCCGGTCTTGCAAACGTTGACTCTCCCCTCCTCACGGGAGTAGCAAAAGACGTCTAATCGTGCCAGTTGGGCAGCCTCGAGTACGCAGCGGTGTGCACGCGCCCGGACGTCTCTATAGCTTTGAGCATCCTCGGTTCCGCTCAAGCCACCTCGACCGAGGTTATTAACCTCCAAGCTCTCAAGAAGGTCGTGCGTCACCTAAGGGGCACAATTGAGATGCGTCTGATGTTGGGGGGGTATCGACAACATCCTCCAGCTCACATGCTTCGCGGATGCGGTCCGGGCGAATGTTAGTCGCCAACGTCGGTATCGACCCGGATATATGTTCACACTAGGCGGAGGCCCCATCATCTACAAGTCCAAACAAAAGACAAGCGTCGCAATGTCCACGTGTGAACTGTGAAGCTAAGTAATCCTTAGCATCAGACGCCAACAAGGAGGGCATCCACCTTCGCCAACTCATGGGGGGTGTCTTCGACGACGAGCCCATCAGCGGAACTACTACCATTTGGGAAGACAAACTTCGTGCAATTGCATACTCACATGACGCTATGGTCGATGAGAAGACCAGGCACATCGACCCAAAATGGCACTTCCTCAAGGACCGTGTGGAACATGGGACTATCAGATTGCGGTATTTGCCTACGGGCCGTATGGTGGCCGACATGTTCACTAAGCCCCTACCACGACATGCACCCACAAGACATCAAAGTACCATCATGGGAGGAGCGGACCCAATGCAACGCTTCCTCCCGTAGCCATCTTTAGTGCGAGTGACGTAATCAATAATCACTTGTCATTAGTGACAACCGGCTGTTGTAAGCCATTCTATATGTATTTAGTACATGTCCTAGACACACATGTACACTAGACATTGGTCTAGTGTGTCGATACATAGCCGTCGATAGGCTTAAGCTTTTCACCTCCTTCGTCCCGACACCAAGCATGAGGCAGAACGTCCCTTGTGTGATTGTAACTGTAACTAAGTATACGCTAGCTACCTTCCATACTGAACGGATTTGCACAGTTCTAGACGCCCATCTACTATCTCCCGCGAAAACGTGCATTCTAGCCCTAGAAATTTGTCAAGTAGTGGATATTGATCGCCACCTTCTCGCGCCGTGTAATTTTTGCGGACAATTCTTTCGGAGTTGTGGCCTTAGTAGACACTTACATGCGTGTTCCTACCGCAATACTACGCCCTCCCAACCGCCGTCATGCGGTGCTTCGCTTCTTACACTACGCCCTCCCAACCGCCGGCATGCCGTGCTTCGCTCCCGCGCGGTCGGCCGCCCCATGTTCCTCCCCACCCTTTGCCCCCCGCCGTTCAATGGTGTCTTGATCATAGGGCTACATGTGGAGCTACGTCCTCGAGCGGCGTCCCCCCTTCGGCGGTGTCCCTCGTCAAGCGCCGGTCTTTGAGGAGCTTGACGGTTATGTTTTGTCTTTCCGCGGTAGGGCCACCCAAGGAGATTCCGCCGAAGCGACTTGATGGACATCGTGCGTTTTATTCCCGCGCTTAGTGTTACGCCCCATGGCCGATTTCACTTCTGCGGGGCACTTTCCCCCTGACCCGGTCGCCGAGTACTGCGACAACCGCTTAGCACACTGGGCGTCCGGAGATCTTCATACGTTGTTTTCCGCCACACGCGCTCACGCATCACTTGGCAACGGACGGGCACCGCCACCCACCTCCCTTGTAAGGGGCGGCGCCGACTCCATGTTCACTTCGGAGCCCTTTCATAACATCGTCTCGGCTAAGATAGCCGACCGGGCGGCTAGCCTAGCTGCGGTTGGGGAAAAGCATCGCGGTATCGAGGCCCTAACTTCCAACTCCGTTGCCATAAGTGGTCGTGGGGTGCACGAGGAATTAGCTCGATTGCACCCACAAGATGATGACGACCTCACGGACGTCTTGCCAGAACCCTTATCCCTTTCTCGTATCAAACTCAGCAAAGCTTTGGAAGTTGGCATCATGGAGGTCATTACTAGATGCACTCGAAAGTCAAGTCCCCACGTCGATGATTGGAGGTTTGAAACTCTTCGTGCGTTGGGGTCCCCTTGTACTCTCACCGGTTAGCCGAAGCCAGCATCGTAAATGCAGAGGTACCACCGAGAGTTGTCCCATTCCTCGTCTCGGCCACACTCATCCCGCTAGACAAGCTTGATCCCGAACACCGACGCGCACACGAGAAAGAACTTTGGGACCATAGGGTGACGTCGAGCCCGGTGGGAATTGGCTCCGTTTTAGTTCGTTTCGCGACTCGCGCGCTTCTCGCTGCAATTCGTGGCGAAGTGTCTCAATGGCTGGTTGCTCGGCACCAATTTGGGGCGGTCGGCATCCGTGGAGGGGTTGAGATCGTACAATTCATGGTTCAAGCCGCGCTTGACGCCTCACCGGACTGGGCGGACATGCAAGGCGGCGTATCCAACGCGTTCAAGGAATTCCTCCGGCGTCCATTGTTTGAGGAATTATCATCAAATCCCGCGCTTCGGCCGTTGCTCCGTGTCGCCACGATGTTGTACGGCCTTCCATCTACCTTGTATACGTGCATGATTCCTCTAATGCTTATGGCCCGTCAAAGCGTCCCCCGAGTACTCGTGGCGTCCCTCAAGGTTGCGATCTCGGCGCCATATTCTTCGCTATTATTATTGCCTCTCGGGCGGTATTCAAAAAGTTGGTTGCAATCGCCCCGAACGAATTCATTGTCTGCGCTTATTATGACGAAAGTCTTTTCTTGGGACCCCCTGCGTCTCTCGTGGCTATTGGCGATGCTATGCCGGCGGAGTATGCTCGCGTTGGCCTCAAAGTGACCATCCGCGAATACTGCTTGTACTCCTCTGTGGGTGTCGGTGATGCTTTTGATAACTTACCCAACGGTCACATCATGCGGGAAGTACATGTCTCCACGGAAGGGACGGAAGTGGAGGGGGGGGGGGACTGGATACATCCGATTATGCTCACGACGTGTTCGAAACGGCCTTAAGCAAGTGCGACGCAGCTCACCTTCACTCTCACACTGCGCTTTGTATCCATCAACATTGCAACCGCCGTTTCGGACATTTTGCCCGTACCGTCCCCCGCGGTCTTGGCTGGGGCGAGGGCTACGGTGACACCGTCGTGATCTTCCTCGAGCGCGCTGACAATGCCACCCTTGATGTGGCGGCTTAGATGTTTGGAGTCCCCGCAGCTGGCCTACCCCGCAACACACGCTCCGAGGTGTCTCTCCCCATATGTTTCGGAGGCATGGGGTTGGAGACTTCGTTGCCTTGGCGGATGCGGCACACTTTGGAGCGGCCGGTTTGGCGGTGGGCTTCGCTATCCCTTTCCTTACATTGCGAGACGGTTATGTGCGCGGGGATTCCCACGACGAAGGTCCGACGGAGCCGAGTATGTACGGGCGGCTAGCGACCGCAATGACCGCAACGGTTTCCCGCCGGCCTAGTGCACCGGACACAGACGGCGATGACAATGAACCCATGTGGTCGTTATAATATAGCTCGCTTCGGCGTAGGCACGCGTGGATGCAGCATGCGATTCCCATGCTCTCGCTGAGTCCGAACCCCTCATAACCGCGGCCTTAGTGATGCTCCCCCCGAAACGCTCGACAGTGGCTCGCGCACGCTGCGAATAAGTCCGGTCCGGCAAACAACGAGCACATTACTCATTCCCTTGATGGCTTGCCCTCGCTCCTACCCCTTTCCACGTTTGCTATGGATATATTTCCAAGGCTAAAAGCCGACATCAATAACCGCGTCCACTTGCTTCGCTTCGCCAACCTCGCCCCACGTTTTCTTACCGCGCTCGGCCGGAGCCTAGGCGTTTTGCATCTCGTCTCGGCTACGGCGCCCTCGCGTTGTTTTGGCTTCGGACCCGCCTGCAGAGGGTCGTCTAGGGGAGCTCCGTGACCATATCCCTAAGCACTACGCCGCCGTTATAATATACACCGTTATAATATACAAGGTCCCTAAGCAATACCGCGGGTCGTTATGATATAGCTCGCTTCGGCGCGGGCACGCCTAGACGTCGCATGCGGTTCCCATGCTCTCGCTGAGTCCGAACCCCTCATAACCGTGGCCTTGGTGATGCCCACCCCGAAACGCTCGACAGTGGCTCGCGCACGCTGCGTAGCCGAATAAGTCCGGTCAAACAACGAGCACATTACTCATTCCCTTGATGGCTTGCCCTCGCTCGTACCCCTTTCCACGTTTGCTATGAATATCTTTCCAAGGCTACAAGCCGACATCAATGACCGCGTCCACTTGCTTCGCTTCGCCAACCTCGCCCCCACGCTTTCTCACCGCGCTCGGCCGGAGTCTAGGCGTTTTGCATCTCGTCTCGGCTACGGCGCCCTTGCGTTGTTTTGGCTTCGGACCCGCCTGCAGCGGGTCGTCTAGGCGAGCTCCGTGACCAGGTCCCTGAGCACTACGACGCCGTCTTCCGCGTCGCGGTTTGTCCCATCTTCGGTTTACCCTCATCCCGCACCCTCTCCACCCCTCTCTCCCCCACTGCTTGTGCTTCTTGCCATCTCTCGAATCAAGCTATGCGGGGTGTATTCGACTCGGCGGGTAATGACATGTCGGGTGACGCGAGGACCACTGCATTTGCTGACCACTTAGCTCGATGCGGCGGAAATGCTTCGGTCCATACCGCTAACTCTTGGCTCGTGACGTCCCTTGCGGAAATTATCTCAAGTTTCGCGGCTCACCGGGGATCGTCGTCGAGGTTCTGACGGACCCCGCTATGTCAATTGAACTCCCCAACGGCAACTACGGCCTCTCTGCGGATGTGGGTGTCTTGCACTACCACGTCATCCAAGGCTCAAAACTTGCTCTTGATTCCGTGGTATCTGGTTTGTTCGGCGTTTCTATCCCCCCATCTCCCGACATCCGCTTCATTCCCTTTGCGGTCACGGAATTCGGCGGTCTCGGCGGACACGCCACATATTTTTCGAACGAGTTGGCCAAGCAGGAAGCCGCCTCTAAAGGGATGCATGTGGGCAAGTTGTTGGCCTCTTGGCGCCGAAAGATTTCTCTCGCCGTCCATGTCGCTCACACGGACAATGTCTTGCGTGGTTTGTCCGCCGTAGCGGATTGTGGGGAGGCCGCTTCTTCCTCTGTTGGTGTGCCTTCTCTTGCCACGGCATTCGTCACCCGTGCCATGGGCCGCAAGCGTTCCCGTGCATCCTCGCGCGGCCCGTGAGGCGCTGCTTGTCGCCTCCATTTTTTGCGTTTTTAACGTTGCGCGGGAGTTTCTTGTGTTCTCTTGCATTTTTCTACCAGGTTTGCACGCAATGTAGTACTTTCCTTTGCCGTGCCCTCGATTCCCTGACCCTCTTGTCACTCTTGCCCTCTTGATCGCGCTTCTTGTAATCAAATATCAACCTTGTCTGTTCATATACAGTATACACCACAAAACATCATTCTAAAACCCTAACTACACAAGGGTTTTGTGGCGGCGGACATCAAAGTGGCGGCGCGAGAATTTTTGCTGCCGCGCGCGCGACGTCTGCCGCCGCTCTTCCGCGCCTACTTTACCACCGCCCGAGCGCCGATCTTCCCCTCCTCTCGCCCCCGTCGTAGCAGCTGCCGCTCTCGACCCTCCTCGCCACGTCGCAGCAACACGCTAGCTCGACAAGATGGTTCAGCGTCTTACGTACCGCCGCCGGCACAGCTATGCCACCAAGTCTAACACCACCCGCGTGGTGAAGACCCCGGGTACGCCCCGCCGCCCTCGCACTCCCGCCGCCGCCCCCCTCGCAGCAATCTGCAACCTCTGGCACACCAGATAATCCTCCATACAGGCACGCACCGTATGAGGCCACGAAGACACGCCACACCGCCGAATGACTTAACATATAGCGTATAATGGTGGCTGGAGTCGGAGCTGTTGCGTAACATGGCGGCGTGTAGAGTGGCCAGAGTCGCGGAGCTCGTTTACAGAGGCGTCTGCTCGTTGTCTGTGGCATGGGGAAGCACACAGGCAGGCGATGGGCGAAAGGATTCTTTGGTGTCTGGTTGGAATTGTTCGGGGTGGCGTAGATGGGGGAGCGTGGGAACGTAGCGCCCACCAGAGCTCGCCCTGCCGCTTGATCAGTCGTCGGACATTGTCGGTCCGACACGCGTCGTCGCTGACCTGTCACTATCGCCGTTGGTGTTCATTTGCTGTATAGGTGGCAAGCTTGTGTTCCAGTACATGAAGAAGAAGACCAGCGCGCCCAAGTGTGGAATCTCCGGCAAGCTCCTCAACGGCGTAAGTCCTCACGCCCCTTTCTTCCCCACTTTGATCATGTACATTTACATTATTAGTTATATTTTTTTCATTTCGTTCCTCTTTCTTCTCCACTGTTTCGGTTTCAAAGAGCGTAGGAAGGAGGAGAACGCAGCTGCGCATAAAAGATTGGGTGGCGTTCTGATTTTATAATACTTTTCCCCTCTGTGTTTTCCTATCCCCCTGCCCACCTTCAGCTGCCCGCCCGCCGCCCCGCCAAGCTGAGCTGCAAGGTGCTGTCCAAGAAGAACAAGACCATCAACCGCATCTACGGCGGCCACCTCGCACACGACGTCGTGCGCGACCGGTGAGCTGCCCATCCCTCCTTTCTCCCTGCTCAGCCTCTTCTGCCAATCAGAAGAGTATGGGGGTATTTGTTTGCATATTCAGCCTTTTATTTCGGACGGTAGTCTTCACTGGAAGTGAGTGTTGGATACGGACAGCAGATCAGGGATGCCTCGTGTCGCAGAGGTGGTGATAGGAAGAAGGGGCTGTGGAACGAGGGTGGATGTGGTTTTGGGGTGTGATGGTTGTGTGCTAACCTGGGATTTCCCTCACCTGCTGCAGCATCGTGCGTGCCTTTCTGATTGAGGAGCAGAAGATTGTGAAGAAGGTGCTCAAGCTGCAGAAGGCCAAGAAGTAAACGGTGTGGGCTCGGGTTCACAATCGACGAAGGGGTGAAATATCTGCCCAAGCACCTGCTGTAATCATCGCGCTCGTGCTGGGTCACCGCCTCTCGCGTTCTTTGTGCACAACCCACACCACACCACACAATACATACTATCCCATTAATTCTCACACAGGTGCGGGCAATATGCATGTAGTAGCGCATCTGTGAATGCGGTGCTTTACTTAGCACCCCCTTCCACTCTCTTAGGAGCCCCCCATACTCACGCGAAGGCACACCTGGAATGCATGATGAAAGTGTGTACCGGTTGGCTGTGTCATCAGTATTTCCAGGGCATGGCCTCATTCACACACGAGAGGAGCTCACCCGCCTCTCACATTACATGCCTACAGAACAACGTAAGCTGAGGACAAAATAAGTAAATTATATCCGCTCGTATTCAACAAGAGCAGTAATAAAAATTGTGATGGAATGGGTCCTGATAGGTTTTATTCCTTTTGAGGGGGGTCGTTCCTGCAGTCGGATGCGGCGACTGATGGTGCGACCATGCATTCTATCGTGGGAATATTGGCTTTCGGCCGTGATGTGGTCTCATGTTTCACCACTCCAGCGCTCGAGGAGTTGCAGAGGCGCTATTGTGCCCACCTCCGTCCGTAAGATGGGCACAGTAGCGCCTCTATAATGTAATGTTCGTCCATATTAATATTGTGCCCGCAAAGGTGTACGTGTGCGTAGGGACTGACGGGGGCCGCACCACCCCCTTCCCCGTCTTCACTAGGCTGTTTATTTATGTCGGACAGTAAAGCTCATGACAGAGCGGTCGGGTGGCGATAAAAGCAGCACAGGAATACCTCTGCTGCTGCCCTGGCTGGTTCACTGCGGCTAAGTGAATCTGATCTCTGACCATGTGGAGTAAGCGGAGGTGAAGGTATTGAATGTATCGCTATGGATTCAGCAACTACAGCTCTGTAGATAGCAATATGTGCCTGGTGCATTATTTTGACGGTGAAATTTTGGTAGTGACGTCTGAACGCCTTGCATTATTTTCAATGAATGCGGCGTCTTGTGTCTAATCGAGGCGCAATTATCATCTGGCCCGCCATCTATTATTTAGCTGTCTATCTAGAGCTCTTAATTATCAGCCCCGCCAAAGAGCGGAGCTTCGATGTACTGCTACTATATTGATCACGCTCAGTTTCTTGTCCGATATCGTTCTCGCGTGCTATTCAAATTGTTTGTATCAAGCAAGGCTAGTACGGCGGTGAGCCACGATTCGCCATCCATGTGCCAACCTCGAGTATCAGGAGACAATGAGTCGTGCCCAGCAGATGAAGCGAAGTACATCGAGACGCTGGCGAGACGGCAGCCGAGAGTGCATCTACATATGTTTTGTTCAATTTATGAGGTGCGAAGAGAAATAGGATTTTCCGAAAATTCTTTTCAGGCAAATAATGAATCGGCTGATTTTCTGTTGACAATGTATTTGCGTGCGTGTTTTTTTATTTGGAGGGGGGAGAGGGGTTAGGACTGACTACGCATATGCTGAGCACCGAAAAAGAAGAGCAAACTTCAATTCAGAACGCGCGGGCTTCCAGAAGCGACGAGCTGCTGCAAATTCCCTCTACCAAAGCATTGCATAACCCACCGCGATCCACTCGCGGACCAAATCAATAAAAACCGCAGGGGGGGACACTCGCCATTACCGAACCAATCAAACAATGACCAATCCCTTACCATAATGCACTGCCACATGTCAAATGCTTCTGTCAACAGTAAATGTGACAACATGTCAACAACAACGTAAATAGTCATCTCAATGACATGAGACAGCTGAAGACTGCAAAAGAAGTTGGGTTACATTAGCCAAGAAACTCAGTGTGGGCTGCCAGAGTCAAACCCCGCGTAACTCCGCGTTCCTGTCGCGGGGTGCACCTGAATTGCGCGTCGCATGTCTCGTCCGCGCGATGTGGGCGGCTGCATCGGCGCGCCCGCCGCGTGGATGGCGCGCTGCACCGCCGCCTCTTCCGCATACACATCGAACGCACTCATCAGCAACGCAACCTGACGGGTCAGCAGCTCGGTCGCCGCGTGAGAGATGATCGAGGGGTCGGTCAGCAGGTCAGCCGACATCACATTGACCTGGAACCACACACGCACACACACGAGAGCGAAAGTCAGCTACGAACTGTGCCATATTAAAGTGACAGCTTACAGTGTGTTACTCAACTCTAGTTACACGTTTAATCATGCTTCTTACAACAGAACTACTGCCAATAATCTGGCGGCCCGCTGTACAACAGGGAAATGCACCTCGCGTACACTTGCGCCAAACAATGACAGCACTTATACCCAGATACACCCACGAATGAGCTAATGATGTGATGGACGACTTGCTATTCGACAATTGAGATATGGATTTTTGGAGACGGGTTAATATGGGTTGACTCTTACGTGTGCGTGTGCGTGTGCGTGTGCGTGTGTGTGTGTGTGTGTGTGTGTGTGTGTGTGTGTGTGTGTGTGTGTGTGTGTGTGTATGTGTATGCGAATGTGTCGTAGTTCGACAGAGAGTGCGCATATACCTCGGCTTCGAGCGCTTTCAGCTCACTCTCCGGCAGTCTGACGGAGCCCTTCGACCGCGTCGACGCGCCTTCCACAGCCGGCCACCAAATCCTGTGCAGCAGCAGCCGCGGCGACTTCGCGGGGTACTCCAGCGTCACTTCTACCTACGCGCGCAAAACAAGCGTCAGACGAAGCCCGCATATTGCAGTGCGATCGATACCAGTACATTTTACTAACCGGAAAACACCTGGTCGTGAAAACCAGACCCGAAACACAAAGCGTCCGACCAGGTCGTGAGATTAAAAAAGCTTACCACCTCGCAACACGTGCTCAGCAGAGGCTCTGACAATGACGACTTGAACGACGAGACAAATGCTATCACGGAAAGTGACAAGAATTGGAGGAACTAAATAGATTGGACTACATAAAAATTAAAAAATGACATCAAATCGTAATATCGAGAAGAAAACCAGCAGCATACTTGATAATCAAAATAGCAATGACAGTACCTTACACCCAAAATCATCAGCAACATGATTTCCGCCCCCACCCGCTTCATTTATACCCATTATGTTTGCTGCAAGGACGGCACGCCTCACCTTTGCCTGCAGCACCACATCCCCCCGTTTCAGCTCCACTTTGAAGCAGCGCATGCCCAGTTGCTGCCACGACCCCCGCAGTGCAGTCGAGGTGGCCTCCCTCCCCGCAGCCCCCCCTCCCCTCCCTCCCCCGCACCCCACCTCCCTATCCTCCTCCCCTCCCTTACCGCCACCCGAGGCACTTTGGGTAGCCGACACCGCAGAGGCGCCCAACAGACGGCTGTACGCGGCTGACAGCAGCATCGGTGCGCCTCCGCCGCCCGTCCCCGAGACCTCCGCCCACGTTGCCAGGCGGCACTGCGGCGCGGGCAGCGGCGGTCGACCCGCAAGCGAGGGCAACTTGAGGGAGGAGAGCGCGGCGAGCTGCGACCTGGCAGCAGAGGTCAAGCCGCGGGAAGAGTGGGATCAGTCGCCGAAGGGAACAGAATAGAGAATATGAATAATACCAGGCAATACTCATACCTCTCCTCATATCTGTGTGAGTCAACAAAGCGCCTCATAAAGGAAAAAATACACACCACAAGGGCAGCGACTCTTAAACAGTGAGCCGCCTAAATTGCATGAGCGCAACGGGCTGCTCCACCGCGACGGGAAACCATACGATATCAATGGCATCTATCGCGCTAAGTAAACTGTCTCTCAAAACGCACAATTGTCAGCGTTGACAGTTAAACGCTGTTAATATCCTGAAACCAAATTTTGCTCAATCATGCACTGTCGCCGTTGGGTGATTGTCTTGTATTGGGCACGTCACTAACATATCTCTTCTCAGGCGGTATATTGGCAAACGATATCACCTCAGTAAATACAACGAATAGACAGTTAACCAGACAACTCGACAATCAGACACAGACAGAGAGATACACATGTATACACACTCTAATACAATGCGCTCTAGAGGTGAATGATGGCCTGAACGTATTTCTGAGGTCAATAACATTCATACATAGGTTCATGCCTCCACTCTTCCTACAATCTTAACGTCCGCTGTTATCGGAGGCAGCCTTGCACCGCATGTATCAACACGCTCCGCGTAAAATCCCGCTTGAAATTCGAGCAGCACTATCAGTTATACCTGACACTGCTTCACATATCTATACCGTATGAATCGGAAACATATTTGACCTTGCCTCATATCCTGGCTACCCCAAATGAGAATCTAAAACAGCGGGGCAAGTTAAGTCATACCGCACACCATCGCGGGCAGGCAGTACGTGCATGTAAAGGTGACAAAAAATATGTGTGGTGCTGCTCTGGAAACTGATAGGGAGGGGGAGGGAGGTGAGTCGGGTGATGGCGCTGCAGCTGCGGGGGCACTCACTCGCTTTTTGGGAGGCGGGCACTCACTTCAGACCCTCACTGCCCAGCTTGCGCTCGCGGAGTTGGGAGATGACAGAGAGGTGGCGCCCCTGCTGCCGGTACGCCGCCATCCCCTCGTGCACGCCGTCCAGGGTGGACGGATTTGCGGCACTCTGGGCATGAGTGGGCTGAGATGCCACCGCCGGCAGAAAGTCCATCCCCGCCAAGTGCTGAGCCCACCTGAGCGAGGCCCAGACAAAACCACCAAATTTTCAGCAACAGCTCTCTCCGCAACGACAGAAAAATAAGCAACCTGCACTCGCAGAATCATATACCCAAAGCATTTAAACACCCTTCCCGTATTATATTGAAGACGAACAGTCAAAATAAAACAATAAATTCACATACGTGACACTAAACACAAAGAAATTCATCACACACACACACACACACACACACACACACACACAGTTTTACGCTTGTGGACATATGCTTACACAAGCATGTAACATATTGTTACAAGACACACCCTTTTACATTGAATCGCATTTACAGTAAAAAACATTGCTGTTATCATCACGCACTACCTAAAGCAGGACAGTCTAAATAGGCAGAGTGCGGAGCCGTCATTCAATGGAAGGAAAAAGTATCATCAACGAAATATCAGATCCGAAAGATGGTGATTTTGATTTTTCCTGATGTAATCACTCGGCTTCGCAGACACAACGCGCGCAACCAGCCATGGACTGCGGCCAACGACCCCCTCACTCGGCTTCTCCGATCGATTCGCTGACTGTGGCTAAACACTTTTATACCAACGCAAGCGTGCAAGGGACGCACACCCGAACCCTTGTCATCAAATTCCTAAAAACGGTGAAATGGAAAGAATATGCACGCATTTCAAACATTGACATAATTCCACGAAACGAAATAATTGTCTCATACTTATGTTTTAACATAGAGGGAAAGAAGAGGAGGTCATAGGGAGGATGTTTTGCCTATAGGGACGATCCCTCATGGTGAGGTCAAACTGAAACTGGCCACCCTGCAGTTGGTTGTTCGCCTCGTTGGGGCTCTGCGCGCCGGAGTCGCCGGGAAACAGGTTGGCGAGGTACACATTGTCACCCGCGTCCTCCGACTCCACGGTGACCACATTTAGCACGGTGAGGTAGCGGAAGGTGACGGCCATGAGCGGGGCTCGACCCTCCTTGGAGCGGTGCAGCGTGAGCACCACATCTAGCGGATGCCTCTGCGCACAAGCACAGCGCGCTCATTCAGAACAGATCACATGCATCGGCTGACAGTTAAGCCCCTCTAAACGACAGGACAATACAACACTGCAGCACAATTTAGAGACGACATCCTGAACTGCGCATAAACGAAGTGCTGAAATTGTTTTATTTCTCAGTTCACAGTCAACACTTGTCTGAAAGAGAATTGCCTCGCTTGGCAATCGTTTCATATGTGCATGCGTCAAATCGCATTTGGACCCAGAAAGCCAGAGCCCCATTATTCCACCCTTTCAAAAAACATTTTAGCACTAAAACGTAACAACCGCTCATACCGTGTACAGCTCTTTCTTTGGCAGCTGCGCATCCGGAGAACCGTCGTGCTCCGCCGCGTCGTGGCGCCGCCCTGTGTCCATCGCGTCGCCATCCTCCTCCTGCATGGCCAGGTCGAAAAGTGTGAATACCAAAGTCAAAGAGATCACCGCCCAGCAATCTAGCATCCGCAAGTAAACATCCCCCGCTCACAAATACATCAACGAGCAAATAAACAAAGAAAGATGTATAGTTCCAACCCTGCACTACACACCATAGATTCAACCACGTCGATGCAATTCCTCCACAAACCAAATGTAGTCACAGCGGCTGCTTCGCCCACGGCAATTAAAATCCATACGAGATCTAGCTTACGCATTATGGTAAAGACATTGGGCTCATGATGTCGAAGATGAGAGCAAAGGGGGTGGAAACATACCATTTTGGCACGATGATCCAGGGCGGGGTCGGTGCGAGCATGAGCACGTGCCGCCTCGTTAGCCACCACCTCTGCCTCGTCCAGACTGCCGTTGATGCGCACCTCCGCGGGTAGACCGTGCGCGTCGATGCAGGCGGCGAGTTGGGAGTAGAGGACGTACATGGGGAGGGGGAGGAGGTCAGCGTGGGGGCTGAGGAAGGCCATTGCCCCGCGCGGCACACGGAGAGAGGCCTTGACACTGTCCGCCGCGCTGCTGACGCCTTTCAGCTGCTCTCCCAGAGTCTTCAGAAAAGCGGATTGACGTTCGCCCTCCGCCTCAGCCGCCGCCTGCTCCGCGCGCATTGCCTCCAACTTGGCGTGCAGCTCCTTTCGCCGCTGCGCCTCGTGGGTCAATCGCTTCAGCATCGTCTCGTGGTCCTGCCAACAGATCACGACACCAAACCGCACGACATTAGCCCCTCCATCGCCACAACGCGAACGGGCGATGATGAAAAAGAACAAAAACAAAACGGGGTTCGCACAACACACACACATAGGGAGAGAGAGAGAGAGGACTGGGGGGGGGGGGGGGGGGGTGGAAGGGTGGACAACGAGCAAAGACCAAGGGCTAGCTCGTTGGTGAGGAAAGACAAAGCATACATTACGGAGAAGTAAGGCAAAGAAAAGTAACACACGCGACTCAGACCAACCATCCCAACATCACTTTAACTACCTGAGAAATGTGTTGGGGGGGGGGGGGGGGGGGGGGATAAGCTAGTGATGCAGAAGTATGGGTGCAGCCCACTCATATTTTTCATGTTAACAGAAGAAAAATTGGGACACAAATGGGTGGCCATGTGTGTGGCAGCTGGTGTCCTTCAGGTAACACTAAACGTCAACTGCTTCAGCCCCAGTATGCTATGATTAAACAGATTTGATGGAACAAGGTAGTAGAAGATGAAGAGCAAGGATGGAAAAAGCTGCACTAGAAGTTGTTCATTGGCCACCGAAGGTGAGTCCAGGCAAGAAAAGGCGTGAAGTAATTGACAGTGAAAAGGGAAAGAGGCACTCACGTCCACAGCGTCCATGGCGTCCGTCTCATGCGCATACTTCTCCAATGGGAGCAGCGCCACGTCCTCATCGGGGTACTTTGATTTGAAGTCATCGCAGGTGGCTATCTCCTTCTGGTAGTAGCTCTTCTCATACAAAAGGTTTTGCAGTTTCAGGTTGAGCGCCTCTAGCTCGCCCTTGCTCTCCGCTGTGTCCTCACGTAGCGCCTCCATCCGCTCGCACTGCGTGCGATTGGCCTCCTTCATCTCCATCAGCAGCAGCTTCCCCGCCTGGCAGGCATCTTGCAAAGAGTTGGCTTCCGCGCCGTCGGTGGCCGCTGCCAGAAGGCCAGTCAGCGTGTCGCGCAGCTTCGCGCACTGCACCTTCATCGCCATGAAGAAAAAAGTGGACGCTATGAAGCACTGGCGAAACAGGCAGCTTATTTTCAATGAAACGAAACTCCCGCTTGTTGACCTGTAACACGGATAGGAACTGGCAAACCTTAGGTTGACATCAGACAGCGCGATCTAGCCGACGGCAAACAGGATGCACTTTTCGCGACGGCCCTCATCACTCCCACTTAGAAATTCAACGGAAACCGTTGAGGTCCACTAGACGGGGGTTCTTTTAGCAAAGAGCTACGGTTCAAAAATCACCGGTGAGTTGGGCTCTGATAGTTGATACTGCGGAGCAAGGAACTCGGAGTGGAGTGCTACTTTGTCGCAGGCAAAACTGTGAAGGAGTCGGATGGCGGCGACAAGGGTACCTTCCAGAGCGGCGCTGGGCAGGGGGCTTGCAGCTGTACTGGGCCTTGGAAGAGTAACGGGAAGTCCCAAGATCGAGAGGATATACTTGATGATGGTACTGGTAGCAAGGAGTGGGTGAGACGCGTGATAAAAAAGGGTTGTGAGTTTGTTAGGGATGGAGTCCTGACGTCGCAGAGTGTGATGGCTTGGGTTTGCGCTTATTGATCTGGTGGTGCAGCCGGTGGCGTTCAGCCCGCTGCTGCTTCTGTTGCGCTGATTACGGGTACTTCATCTGGTGATCTGATGATTTATTATTTTATGGTCATATTGAAATTATAAATATAGAGGTTTAAATTACACTGGGGGCGAGAATAGTCGGGCGTTGCCACGACGTTACAAATTCTAACCGCTAGAGTACGCATGACACTGTGGGTAAAAACACAGACATGCGTTACCCCTTTATGACGCGCCGACACACAGAGGTCGTCCACCTTCTGCCTTTGCGCGAGCACAGCTCACGCAACGGCATCTAGACTCTAGCAATCTAGTAAGGTGACTGATCTCTACTAGCACACGGTGTAGCTACTATCGAAAACATTCACACGGCAACTATGGCAGACAATCTACCATAACACATGTACCCAACGGGGGACGACAGCGGGGACATCCGAGCGCCACCATCTGCAGCGCAGTTTGAAAACTTGTATAATCTTGTTAACCAGCTGCTCATGAAGGTAAACGGCGACCAGACGAAACCGCCTGCCCCTACCAAGCAGCATAACATTCCGTCACTACATGCCGACGCAGTATCTGAGGGTGGGAGCGTGGACGAGTACGCCACGCCTTTATTATGTGCTCATTCGACCAAGCCAGCGTACATCGACCCGCGCGATTGGATCGACTTACTCCCACGAGCGTTCAACGACATTTTACCGCATGTCAACGCTTCTATACCGGGCTTGTGGACGCCTCGACACGACGAGACTGACAGGTTCCTAACCGAGGAAAAACGAATTTCCTCTCGCGACGAGTATCGACACCTAGCGTGCTATGGCGTTTACTCTGCGGCCGCGGACGCGGCGCTCGAAACAGCTCTGGTAACGGTTCGTTCGACAACCGCTACCGAAGCGGAACGAGCGCACGCCTGGGATATTACAGACGCGGCCGTTCGGACACACAAGGCTGCCACGCAAGCCGTCGAGATGCGACTTACCTGCGTTCGACGATTCAAAGGCAAGAAGGCCCTTACATGAGAGGAGCGAGTCGCCGAACGCCTCGTCTACTCCAGATTCTTCGACACATAGGCGGCCGACCGCAGCACCAACGGCGTCGACGGCCTCCTCGCGGCCATGGAAGACAAACGAATCGAAGTTAGTCTCCACGCGGCCGCAAAAGCTCAAGCCGCTCAAACCTTTAAGCAGTCGACGCCCGGCAGGGGCGACGGAGGCAACCCCGACAGACCTACCGCGAGGCCGGACAAGAACCTCAAAGACAAGGAAATAAGGGACAAGGAAAAACGCGAGAAGCGCGACAAGGATAAGACTCGCCAACACAAAAAGCCCGAGCCCGAGACAGAGGGCTGATGGTGTGCACCGCCGCGCCGATTCCTGCAACCCACCCTCCGACTACATGCGACATCGCGTGCGACGGAGCTGGCGCGAGTGGGAGAAAATCGGCGCGAGCGTGCAAACCCTACAGTGGATCCGGGAGGGCGTATCGATACCGTTCAAAAACAACCGCCCACCCCCAAGATTCAACCAAGGAGTGTCGTTACTCGACGCTACCCCTGCCCAACTAGAATTCGTTGAACGCGAATTAGCGCGCTTTGTACAGGCCGGCGCTTGGGAGCCTTCGACATGCAGCGACTACGTCTTCAGGCTATTCCTAGTACCAAAACCGGGCGTCAACCAGTGGCGATTAATCTGCGACTTACGCCCACTCAACAAGTATTGCGTGCGAAAACGACTCAAGATGGAGACGCTACTCGGGCAAGGCACCTCACCCGCAAGGGGGACTATATGTTCAGCTTCGACCTACAAGTAAGCCTCCGCATCAAACATCGATGTATTCATTGCATCATGATGCGTCTGCCGCATCATCCGCATCAATGCGTCCATGAATTAGTGCTCAATTTAATCAATGCGTCCACGAATTAGTGCCCCATTTAATCAATGCGTCCATGAATTAGTGCCCCATTTAATCAATGCGTCCATGAATTAGTGCCCCACTTAATCAATGCGTCCATGAATTAGTGCCCCATTTAATCAATGCGTCCATAAATTACTGCCCCATATAATCAATGCGTCCATGAATTACTGCCCCATATAATCAATGCGTCCATGAATTAGTGGCCTATATAATCAATGCGTCCATGAAATAGTGGCCTATATAATCAATGCACAACGAATTACCTGTACATTTTTGGAACATCGACCGCATCGATGCATCTAATTTATTATATTCAAATAGCGATAATTTGTATATCATTCTTTCACGTACACTTTTAATAGATGTACTAAGCACATGGTACGGATGTGAGAAATGCCGTTGAAAGTTTACTGCTTCTCACGCGTCTAAAGCTACGGTAACCCGTAGTTGAGTCATACGCGTTTAATCGACGATGATTTGAATTTTGAAATGGGCGTTGACTCCACAGACGCGACCTGTCACCTCACTCACCTGTGGTCGACGTGCATTGACGTTTGTCACACGTGGACTACGGCATGTCTTGCACGCCAATTGCACCGTCCGATGTGCGTGAGTTTCAAATTAACGGTCACATTTGAGCCAAACTTGGATTGCGATTGTTTGTTGTTGTACAATACGCTCACACTATACTCTTACGCTTCACCCGCCGAATGTACGCGCCTCGCCAAATCTGTGGTCATATTGATAATAAAGAGTTTGAAAATTTGAATTACATCGAGGGCGAGAATTGCCGGGCGTTGCGACGACGTGTAATACAAATTCTGCACAGCCCTGGTCAAACCAGCATTATTCCCTCGTTAGCCGTCGCCACACAGTCCCTACAACCGCGGTTTGTTTTCGAAAAAGCTGCGACAATGCGGAAACGTGGCCGCCCCCGACAAAATTTGCCTCAACAACAATCACTGAAACCCCAAGGCGCTTCCGAAGGCCCACTGCGCACCCCTACTAGTCACTTCGATGCTCACGCTGGTAAGGATTCTTATGTGGTTGGAGTTGTGTTGGCTGAGGTTTTCCGTTTGACCTGCAAGATCATGCGAGCCAAGCTGTGACGAGTACAGTCCTGCAACAGTACATTGCATGACATTGTACAGGTACTCGTTACGGATACCAAATCGTGCTTTTCCACAGGACGGACGTATACTCGTGGGTACGTCGCTACTGCAATATTGTAATGGTGCTGATGCTACAGTACGACCAGTACCTCCCGGTACGTACAGATATGCATAATTAATCTAACTAGCCAGATGACGCGCCAGAACGAGCTCTTCAATGCAGAAGGAGCCGCGTCGTGAAACCCAATGCTAGGCAGGCCGTGTCTCGAGGACAGATGACGACGGTTGAGCAGCACTAACGCCTGACACGTAAGCGAAGCTTGCAGGCGTAACTAGTCTGGGCTGAAACCTATTTAAGCCCAGTGCAGTAGAGGGAGGTGACAGAACCTTTTAACAATTCCTTTGTTCACTTACAACATCTACTGCCTAAGTACAGCAGTGAAACATCTCTCATCAATTGCCTCTCGACAACATCATTTGCCATCTTGCAACAACAGAACTAGACAGACTAGAACAGATTTGTGCTAGCGTTTAGCTTTCAGAGGCTAACCGCCACACTGGTTTCGGAGCTCTTTGGTCGACGCACGCTTTCGTTGCTCGTTGATCTGCTCGACGTTGTTTGATTGAGTTGAGATGGCTTCTCTAGGAGCTGGACATTACGTGGTTTTAGTAATTCACGTTGGAGGAACTAAACCGTCGGACTTGAAGTTGGTGTTTCAGCGTGAGCCTCGTTCTGGTAAAACTTGGTTCCCAGCTGGCTCTGTCTTACCTAACGAAGAGCATGTCGACGCTGCTATTCGCGAGTTACACGAGGAGACCGGTCTTGTTTTGACACCGGATGATTTGACGCTGTTGAGTGGTGAACCTGTTAACGTTACACTACCTCAAGGACGACAGCTTGTCTACGTGTACTCGGCTTCTATTCCTGTCCTGTTTGCTACGAACAACTTACGTACACCTGCTCAGGTCGAGCAGGCTGTTTTGGCACAGTCGACAGTTAATCCGGATGGCACCTACGTCGTCCCGGAAACCATCAACATTGACGGTCTGACACTTACGCCCTCACAGAAGGGGTTACTTCGTGCTGAGAAGCACAAGAGTGAATTACTTCACTTTGGTTACGTGACTCAGTGGGAATCTTTTTATCGAGCAATCACACAACATGTTCCAGTCATGCAAGACGACACGTCTATCCCGAGACAGTTCCACATGTACCCCCGGTTTACGACGGTCGACTCTGGTTCTGTATGGCTTCTGATTCGCGGACACATTAATCGACTGACTGGTGAAGGACCTACGGATTTACGAGTGGGAATGCCGATGCCTACCCACAACTTGGCTGGACTATCTGTGACCCTCACGGAGACTCAGCGTAAGGCTGCTATTACTTCACCGTACCAGAATGGTCAGGTACCTCATGTACTGGAGGATTGGCTCGAAGCACAGCCTCAGCGTTTTATAATGCTTGGGATTACGGCTGACTCGTACGATGCAGTGTTCTGGGTTACTTCACAGTTTTCTGGACACCTGGGTGGGTGGTGGTTGAACCGGAAAAATCAGCCTCCAATTCCATCTACGTACAACGAGCTTGTTACGGAGTTACGCAAGTCGACGTTTCTTCCGAACATTCAGGACGACGCAATTAACGCTTTGCTAAGCTTTACGCAGAGCAACACGATGAGTTACGCGGTTTTCACTAAACAGTACAACGACTACTTACGTCGGTCTCGTCAACACCTGACAGCTGAGGTACAGTGTGTACGCTTCATTAATGGCCTAGCGAACGAAGCGCTCAAGAGACTGGCTAAGTCACACCGAGCTCGGCAAGGATACCAGACTACGCTAGTGGAGCTGCAAAACTTTTTGAATGACGTCGTGACAGACTCGCCGGAACTTGGCAATACAAAGTCTGCTGCTGGACCATCTGCCCAGCCCTCACGCAAGCGCAACCTTGATGACCCTTTCGAGGAAGCCTCTAACGTCTGGAAACGTAACAAAGGTGGCCGTGGACGTGGCCGCGGACGTGGACGTGGAGGTGGCAACAATGGTGGACGTGGTCAGACATCTGGCCGCGAAGATTTTAATTCACTCGCAAATGCAATGACAGCTGAGGAGCGTAAGCGACACATGGACGAAGGACTCTGCTTCAAGTGCCACAAGAAGGGACACCGTTTGTTCCAATGTCCGGAGTTCAAAGGCAAGGCACCGATGCAACCTAAGAAGCAATGATGGTGGCAAGGCTGTTCTACAAATGAACTGGAGCAGCCGGCTACATCTACTGTTCATTCTGAGACACTGTTAGCGACAGAGGTCGTCGAAACACCTTCGACATCTCCATCGACTACAGTTGCGACACCTGTAACGCAAGTAGCAGGTCGTCGTCGTCAGACTAAGCAGAGACAGAGTCGTAAACCTGTAACCAGACGTTCAGTTGATTGGAAACTGGTTGACTCAGTCTTTGACCCTCTGCATGCACGATTCAACTTCACGTTGGAGGGATGTGCTGATGATGAAGGTCTTAACTCGCACGGTGACTTACCTCACTGTTCGCCGAGTGACTCGATTCTAGACAGAGATTTAACAGGAGAACGGGTGTTCATCAACCCACCCTGGGAGTTAGCTGAGCAGATTGCGCAGCATTTTGAGGATTGTCGTCGAACATCTCCGACATCTACGATGGCTGTATTTGTACTACCGAAGTGGGCGAAATTTACTCAGGTGACTAAGCACTGGAAACTCTATCAAGAATTCCCAGCAAGGACACAGCTTTTTACACGTCAGTCACTGGAGAACCCAGCGCAACAGGAGGTGGTTGCTCCAGCCCCTTGGCATGTACAGCTGTGGTTAGTCGACGCAGATTGTGCGTTTAACGACTCACCAGAACCTACAACACCTGATCAACCCGACTCGGTACCTGTACCAACAGACGACTCGGAACAGTCCATCGCTACGCTGCGACAATTTTCTTCGCCAGCTACAGCACTACTGACTGACCTCACGGAAGCTCGCCCGTTAATTCGAACTGAGCTGACTGTGAAAACTCCTGATGGCGGACACCAAATTTCTGGATTAGTGGACTGCGCTGCGACACTTGATTTTGTGTCAGAGGACTTTGTACGACGCTTTGCTTTACAGACTCGGAAGTCTGCAAGTAAGACTCCAGTTCGACTCGCTAACGGACAACGAGTGACTTCTACGACAGTCTGTGACGTCACTTTTGAGCTGGCTCGACACGAGTTTCAACGGACTTTCAACGTCTTACGTGATTTACGCACAGCTGATTTAATCCTGGGTTTACCATGGCTTGATGACGAACATGCCTCTTTACAATTTGGTACAACCAGAATTTTTACACTAATGGACGGCACAGCAGTGGAGACTACACTTGAGGAACGACGCCCTGAGTGTCTACTCCTGTCGTCTACGAAAGTTCAGAAGCTTATGCGCAAGACGCGCCGCAGCAGGGGACGTCACGCTGATTTTTACGTCATTGAACTTACGTCAGCCGCCGAACAATCGACAGACTTCCACACTGGAGAGGAACTAACAGCAGAACAACGTGACAACTTCCGGTCGATACTCTTCGATGACTTCCCGGAGTTACTGCAACCTGTCGACTCTCCACCTGTAAGCCGACAGTGGGATCATCCCATTGAAACAATTGGCCCAATGCGACGTCAACGTCTGAACAGATTGTCACCCGCAGAGCGCGCTGAGCTTAATCGACAGCTCAAAGACGCAGTGGAAGCTGGTTTGATACGCCCCAGCTACAGTGAGTTCGGCTCGCCAATTCTTTTTGTGCGAAAAGCTGATGGCTCGCTACGTCTGTGCATTGACTACCGTGGTCTTAACGAGGTTACGCGTAAAGATGCTTACCCGCTACCGCGTGTGGACGACACTCTGGACGAACTTAAGGACGCGAATTTTTACACACACCTCGACCTCGCTTCTGGATTCTGGCAAGTTCGAGTGCGTGATCAGGACGTTCACAAGACGGCTTTTCAGACCCCTGATGGCTTAATGGAATGGGTCGCCATGCCGTTTGGGCTGTGCAACGCACCAGCTACATTTCAGAGGATGATGAACGACATTCTTCGCGACTTTTTACATAAGTTCGTGACAGTCTACCTGGATGACGTCTGTATCTACAGTCGAACTCTGGAAGAGCACCTGGAGCACCTACGTCTAGTGCTACAGCGATTCAAGGAGGAAGGGCTGAAATTACGCCTTAAGAAATGCTTCTTCGGATTGCAAGAAATGGAGTATCTGGGCTACACTGTGTCAGCCGGGAAAATTTCGGTTTCCACAAAGAAAGTCGAGGCCGTTGCAGACTGGCCAGTGCCCAAGACGCAGAAGGAGGTTCGCAGTTTCGTACAGTTCTGCAACTTCTATGCGAGATTTATACACCATTTTAGCGACCTTACGGCTCCATTGACGGACTTACTGCGGAAGTCCCAGCCACAGAAGGTTACGCTGACGCCTGCCTGTTTGGAAGCCTTCGAGACTCTCAAGTTACGGCTCATTTCCGCGCCATGCCTGATCCTTCCGGAGGTCGGCTCGGACGCGACGTTCACCGTGGCTACATATGCTTCAACAGTGGGGATTGCAGCAGTCCTGTTGCAAGACCAAGGAGGCGGTCTTCAACCAGTCTCTTACTGGGCGCGTAAGCTGAATCCAGCTGAGCGTGGTAACACTTACTCTGCGTACGACTTAGAAGCTTTGGCCGTATGCGAAGCTGTCAAGCATTGGAGGTGCTATCTTGAAGGCTGTTCTAAGTTCCTTGTCGTAACAGACCACGACACACTGCGACATCTGCTCAGGCAACCGAACAACAGGCTGAACAAGCGGCAAGCAAGATACCTGCGGGATTTGCAACCGTTTGTGGGCTCGATGACACTTGCATATCGCAAGGGAGCTCTGAACGAAGCCGACCCGTTAAGCCGGCGTCCAGACTTCGTACCTCAGGCCACAGTACCCTTATTTTGGGATGGCGAGGTTCCGTCAGATCGAGAATTACGACGGAAGTCCCAGCTGCTGTTTGAAGACGCACAGTTAAATTCACTGACTGTTGAAGCGTTGCAGCTGAGCCCTGAGTTCGCTGATCTCATTCGCGAGGGGTTCTCACAAGATTCGTTTTATGGGGACGATGGTGAGTGGACAAGAGACAGCCGGATAGAAGCCAGAGATGGGTACTTTTGGCGTCTCAATCGCCTCTGTATTCCACAGAACTCTGAGCTCCGACTGAGATTGATCACAGAGCTGCACGAAAGTTCGTCAGCTGGTCACAGAGGAGTTGCTAGCACTCTTGCTAAAGCACTCGACAGATTCTGGTGGAAACGAATCCGCCAAGACGTGAAAGATTTTTGTGAACGCTGCGTCGTGTGCCGACGAGCGAAGATTCGACCGCAGATGGCTGCGACTCTTTACCCATTACCTGTTCCACCCAGACCGTGGCACACGATTGGTCTTGACTACCTGACACACTTGCCTGAAAGCAACGGCTTTAACAGTGTGCTGATTGTGGTAGACCATCTAACTCGAATGGCCCATTTTCTGCCATGTACAGAGTCGATTACTGCCGAAGAAACTGCCACTTTGTTTTTACAGGGAGTCTACCGCTTACATGGACTTCCCCGTGTGCTAATCAGCGACCGCGACCCAAAATTTGTCAGCGCTTTCTGGCAGACACTCTGGAGACGCCTTGGAACGCGTCTGAACATGTCTTCCAGCCGACACCCAGAAACAGACGGATTGACAGAGCGCGTGAACAGCACGTTTCAGCAGCTTCTTCGTTGCTTCTGTTGCTATGATGGCTCTGACTGGTCGACACTTTTACCGCAAGTGGAGTTTGCGTACAACGCTTCGCGTGCACTCGGAATTGAGCACACACCGTTCGAGGCTAACTTTGGTTTTTCTCCTGAGGAGCCTCCTGACCTGCTCTTCAGCATGCGACCGTCGATTCCAATTTCGCAAGACGCAACAGAACGGTTAAGATTGTTACAGGAAGTGCACACCCTGGTACGCTCTGTGTTACAGCTACATAAGGACGAGATGCAAGCGCGCACAGAACCGTCTACAGCGCCACACTTCGCTAAGGGAGACAAGGTGTCAGTCGTCACAGCAAATCTTTTTCTGCGAGGACAACCGAACAGGAAACTCAGAGACAGACAGCTCGGCCCTTTTTCAGTGGAGGAGCAGATTGGAAAACACAGTTACAGATTGAAACTACCAGCGACAGTACGCTTACATCCTGTGTTCCATGTTAACAACTTACGACCCTGCTCTACCGCTCCGCTACGACCAGCTGTCCCTGTGACTGTACCTGAAGGAGACGATGAGGAGTTTGACGTGTCGCACATCTCTGTTGTGTGCATCAAGTCGCTACCTGGGCGACGAGGCAAATATTTGGTCTTCATGACGCACTTCAGTGATGACGACATTCCACTCGTCTGGCACCGTTTGAACGAGGTGCATCGAACAATTGCGTTACAAGAATTCTTGGAGACGCCCCAATGGCGCAAGTTCGCCAAGACTCAGGCGTACATTGACTTCATACACGCCTTCCCAGCGCGCATTCCTGAGTCCCAGTAACTGCTTCTGTAAAGGAGCCAAGAACCACGGAGGTATGCCTCGCGGCGGCCTCATTTGATATGTCAAGAGGGGGAGGGTACGAGTGTGACGAGTACAGTCCTGCAACAGTACATTGCAAGACATTGTACATGTACTCGTTACGGATACCAAATCGTGCTTTTCCACAGGACGGACGTATACTCGTGGGTACGTCGCTACTGCAATATTGTAATGGTGCTGATGCTACAGTACGACCAGTACCTCCCGGTACGTACAGATATGCATAATTAATCTAACTAGCCAGATGACGCGCTAGAACGAGCTCTTCAATGCAGAAGGAGCCGCGTCGTGAAACCCAATGCTAGGCAGGCCGTGTCTCGAGGACAGATGACGACGGTTGAGCAGCACTAACGCCTGACACGTAAGCGAAGCTTGCATGCGTAACTAGTCTGGGCTGAAACCTTTTTATGCCCAGTGCAGTAGAGGGAGGTGACAGAACCTTTTAACAATTCCTTTGTTCACTTACAACATCTACTGCCTAAGTACAGCAGTGAAACATCTCTCATCAATTGCCTCTCGACAACATCATTTGCCATCTTGCAACAACAGAACTAGACAGACTAGAACAGATTTGTGCTAGCGTTTAGCTTTCAGAGGCTAACCGCCACAAAGCTGTGATACATGCCTATCTGAAGTCACGCTCATGTGATGACGACGATGGAGCATCTAAAGACGCAGCTGAGGAATCTGCTTCTGTCGCTGTCCCACTTTCGTTGACTAGTCTGTCGAAGTCTAGCGCTTCATTCGGCGAAGGCGTTTCGCTATCCGGCGCTCCCATCACCGTCGACGCGGACGAGGACGGGAGAATATAGGTGAAGCACGCCCGTGTATCAAGTGTTTGGTCACACTTCGGACCGAAGTACTTGACGGGTAAGAGTGTAAAGGTCTCGAAGTGTAACTACTACCACACGATATTGTCGGCATGCAACACCACCAACCTGCGGAACCATTTGCTTCGACTGCATGGCTCTCAACTCGTCAGGACCGCGGTGGCCGACCACAAGGTATGTTCTTTTTTGAATTTTGCCAACTTTTTCAGGGCTCTTGCTTTGAATATCTCTCTTTGACGACCCGTGTCGTTACATGCTTTATCCTCGACCCCGTCTACGCTTTGTCGTGTCAAGTCCGCATTTCGAAAATATTTGCGCGCTGTTTTTCAATATAGGTAACACTTTAAGAAGTTCTAACAGGCGCCAAACCTGTAGCTAAGGTTGAAACCTCTCGGGTTATGCCACTGCCGGCTGAGCAACGCAACTATCTTCACCGGATATGTGCGACGTGGGTAGCGAAGTCGAATAGGCCGTTTTCGATGCCCAAAAAAGACACACGTTTTCGGACCTATATCGCTGCTATCAGCGGGGGACGATACTCTCCGCCGATGACCGCCACAGTCATCAAGGATATTCATGCACTTGCTATCGAATCACTGACTGATATTAAGGTACGCTTACCTTGTATGTCTCCGACACGTCTTTGTTATCAGAATGTTTTTTTCCTTTTTAACCGTTTCCCATGACTTGCAGGACTCAATCGCCTTAAATCAGAAGGAATTGGGTGTCGGACCATGCCTTGCAGCCGACACATGGGGATAAAACGGCATCTCACTGCTAGGCGTGTTGGGCTACTGGGTTGACAGCTCTTTCGTGCTACATGAGAAACTGCTAATGTGTGAGCCCTTCAACGAGGTATGTATGGCAGCAAAGAATTTGCTTTTCATTTTAGTACGGATCATTTTATTGATGATCTCAGTAATTAAGATATGCCTTGCTAAATTCTGCTCCATTCTTTATATTAGGTGTACACCTGCTGAAACGCGTTGCACACTGCTGAAAATATCATGATGTTGTCGAAGAAAGCACTCATGCGCTTTGGGATTGGGGAGTTTCATCCAAATCCTGCAGACACTGGAGAGATGGTTGACACCGTGGGTCCAGAGATCCTCGGGGTTACAACGGATGAAGGCAACAACATGCTGAAGGTGAGTCCCACGCTTTTTGACTGTCGAATGTCTAAAAAACGCTTATGCTTTTTGCTGAAATGGTTTCCGACATTATGTTTAGGCCTTCATCAAGTTCGAGGGAGCGCCGTGTGTCTGCCATCGGCTTGAGAATGCGCTGATGGATGCGCTGAAGGACGATGTTGCGTTCACTTTGACGAAGAAGGTATTAGGTTGCTGGTAATCTAGCTTGTGCTTGATGACGAAGTGTTTGTCAAACGCTGAGCACATATGCGTTCTTGTAAACGAAGGTGAGGGGTATTGCAGCGCATCTCCACCGTTCCTCCAAGGGCTGGCTGAAGATGACGGAGATTCAAGAACATTTGAAGCTGCAGGTTTCCAAGCCCCCACGTTCTTCTTCGACAAGATGGGGAGGTGTCATTCCCAAGTTCCAATGGATTGGGGCCAATCGAGCAGCCCTGAAGAGGTACAACAAGGACTTCCCTCAAGGCTGCGCGGTCAACGAGGACGGCTCAACCTTCAAGGACCACTCGATGTCGGATGACGAGGTGGACATTTGTTTTCAGCTGGTGAGTGATGTTTGCTTCCACACTGCGCCAGAATCTCAATGCCGTATGATGTGTGTTTTAATGTCTTACTTGCAATTGCACTTTAGGGTGTGGTGCTGGGATGTTGCTTAGAGGTTCTGGCGACCATGGAGGCTACAACTCGTCCAACAATCAGCAATGTCATGCCGGTCTTTGGGACTTTGCTGACTTGTTTGGACAGTTACAATCATGCAGTTGCCGTGATTGATGGACAGATCCAAAAGATTAAGGTAAACCTTGTTGCTATGCTTCTTGTGTGACAGCATTGTTTCACCACCCGACTGACATCGATATGTTTGTTGTTTGCAGTCTCTGGCCATTCTACCAGCAGTGGCGAAAGTGAGGGAAGCCTTCAAGGAAGCCGTGCAAAGGCGCCTCGTGTCCGACCGACAAGGGCACCAAGAGGATTTACTAATCGCAACCACATCGGACGTTAGGTATGCCCTATGTTTACATGGGTTTATATTGTTCCTTATATGTATTTGATAGTGTTGGTATGACATGATGTAATCTGTTTTTGTTTATATCATTCGTATGTGTAGGTGGAAAAATTTCGACTTTCCGACGGCTGATAGGCAGATGCGGGAGAAAGCTTATGGCTACACGCGAGCTGTGTTTGCTGCTGATTGGGCACTTGAAAAATCTACATCTAACCCGTCGGTGGAAGCTCAGCCAAAGGCGGCCACAGAACCACCGCCGAAGAAGGCGAGGACGGGCGGACTGGCCAATATTATGGAGCTGCTTCGCGCTGCAGGTGACTACGTTATGCAATTGTATGAAGTAGACTTTTATTAATGAGCTCACGTCAATTCATTGCGTGATTGACTCGCGTATGTCTTAATGAATAATAGTCACTGCGGTAATTGAAATTTGATTCTTTCATCCTTCATCACCTTTCATCTTTCAGTTATGATGTGAATTGTGAAATTATGAAATGTGACTGCACTGCAGAGGACGAAGTTGACGAGACTCCGTCTGGGTTGGGGGAGGAGCAAGGGGTTCTCAGCGCGACAGCGGAGCTTGATGAATACCTAGCCTTGCCACAAGTGCGGCAAAACAATCCAGACGGGATTGCGTTCGACGTATTGGAGTGGTGGAGGGTACATTCTTGGCGCTATCCCAATGTAGCCAGGATGGCTCGTGGATTTTTTGCATTGCCTGCATCGTCTGCTGGAGTTGAGCGTTTGCTCAGTGCTGCAGGCAAGAAGCACGGGGACGCGCAAAAATCGACATCCGAGGGATCGCTAGAGGTGTCTCTTATGGTATTTCAGAATGTAGCATAGGGGGTGTACCGGTGTAGTCTAATAGATCTACAAGCTTTTAACGCACTGAATTTGTACGCGAATACGTCATGTTTTTACAAACAAGCTGCACAATGCGCACGAACATTTCATAATATGCAAATGCATACTGCACAATGTCGAAATATGCACATGCGTCTAATCAAATTTAATATATGCATATACTTTATCGCACGTGACGAATTGACAGTACATGCATACTCCGCATATTTCAAATTTCGACATGGATTTTGGTTTGTTCATTATTAGTATCCTCATCATATATATGTTCCCGATGATCCCAATTGAGCGGCTAGTCGGCGGGTCACTCCGTTGCAGCCAAGACAACCATGAGAGGGTTAAACTCACAACCAGGAGAGGGTTATACTCGTGGGCGGGCCAGTCTAGGCGGCCGTTTTCAAGAGGGGGAGGGAACCAAAAAAATGGTCAAAATTTTGACAAACTTGTATGGGACGTCTCATACAATATCCAACTCATTTGAATTTTCTAGACAAACTTATGTAATTCAAAACATCAACCCATAATATGAATTTTGCCAACATACCGATGCGTAGGATGCATCAATTTATTCGCCATGCATCACCCGCATCAATGCGTCCATGAATTAGTGCTCAATTTAATCAATGCGTCCACGAATTAGTGTCCCATTTAATCAATGCATCCATGAATTAGTGGCCCCTTTAATCAATGCGTCCGTGAATTACTGCCCCATTTAATCAATGCGTCCATGAATTAGTGGCCTATATAATCAATGCGTCCATGAATTAGTGCCCCATTTAATCAATGCGTCCATGAATTAGTGGCTTATATAATCAATGCGTCCATGAATTAGCGGCTTATATAATCAATGCGTCCATGAATTACCAGTTGAATTAAGATTTTGATGCATCATTTTTTTATGCATTGCAGTTGATGCTTGATCTTTAATTTTTTTGGGTGATGCGGAGGCTTACCTACAAGACGGGTGTTACGCACTAGGCATCAACCCAGCGGACCGAAACTACTTCACCGTCAACGTCCGAGGCCAACTCTACAGACTAGCGGGGCTACCTATGGGTTGGTCCCTATCCCCGTTTTATTTTTGCAAGATGACGCTAACCTTCGTAAACTTTCTGCGCAACCCGGACCCCGAAGCACATATAACGCCGACGAACAGTTGCTCGAAGACCTACTACATACGAACGCGGTGGCGCGGCGCCCGGATATTACCCTACGTCGACGACTTTCTACTCTTCGCGTCAACAGAGGAAGAAGCGCTTACCTTACACCACCGCCTAGCACAGCTGCTCGACCGGCTCGGTCTCCCCCGACACCCCACCAAGGGTTTCTGGACAACGGCGCAAGTCGGGCACCATCTGGGTATCGACATCGACTCATAGTCAGGCTACTTCTACGCGCCGGAGCAAAAACTCAACAAGATTGCGCAACATGCCAGACACCTCATCGGCAGAGCTACACGGAACGCGCGTTGGTTACCCGTAAAAGACCTACAGTCTGTCAAAGTTGAGGGGGCAATAAAGAATGCTTACACTCGGTGAGTGACACTGCATGTCATCTCACCCTCAGCAAGTGCCTAGCACTTGCCTATCACAGGACACGCACTCACCTTGTGGTGAGCACACGCCAACATATATTCTGAGTCTTTAGATGATATCTAACGCTCAGCAACTTGCCACCATCAGCAACCTAATCCTCTCTATTGTTGATTGGCTTATCATCTCATAGTGTTGAGTCACAGCCGTACTATCACGATGCTACTTGACCAACATTGCTGTGTAGCAACTTGATTATCACACCAAACCATGTCTCGCAACACTCCCCCTTGCTACGCAGGCAATCCCATGATGGCATTGCACAACTTGCTATGCCTTGCACTCACTAATGGCTTGGTAAGCACATCAGCAAGCATGTTCTCCGTCGCACAATATCGCACCTCGATGTCTCCGCTCTCCACCTTCTCCCGACAGAAGTGGTACCTCACGTCCATGTGCTTGCTGCGTCCGGTCGTCATGCTATTCTTGCTGAGTGCAATACAACTCTGATTGTCCTCGTGAATTGTGATGGGAGACCCGGCGTCTTGGTGAAACTCGTGGAGTAGTTGCTTCAAAAACATCGCCTCCTGAGTGGCGGCAGTCAGCGCCATATACTCTGCCTCCGCTGTCGACAACGCCACAGTTTGTTGCCGCTGACTTTTCCAGCTCACCGCTGCACCGTTGAGCATGAACACATACCCCGTGCGAGAGCGCCGCTCGCCAATATCACTCGCGTAGTCAGAATCTGACCATCCTACCAGCTTTGCTGAGGGTGCGCCACCGTACATCAACACCGACTCTGCGGTCCCCTTGAGGTAGCGAAGCACCCTCTTGGCTTGCTCCCAATGTGACTGAGAGGGGTCGGACATGTACCTACTAAGGTGGCTAACAGCCATGGTGATGTCGGGCCGTGTGCTTACGGAAGCATACAACAAGCTGCCGATCAAGCTTTGGTACGGCACTAGACCGGGAGGCAACCTTGATGTCGACGTCTCCACACAATTGCTCAAAGCATCGACCGCCATAGGTGAGCCCACTGGCTTGCAGCCCATCATGTTGAAGCGCTCCAACATATCTAAGACGTATTGCTGTTGTCCAATCCTGATGGTGCGGCTGCCACGATCACGCTCGACTGTCATGCCAAGCAACCAAGACACTGGACCGAGGTCTTGCACGTTGAACCTTTCGCCGAAAGCCGACTTGAACCCAACGATGAAGCTACCCGCTGGTCCGACGATGATGCTGTCGTCCACGTACAACGCCAAGACATAAAGCTCACCCTCCTTGATGAAGACGTAAATGCCGGGATCCACCTTGGATTGGGTAAAGCCATACTCCTCTAGCCATGCTGTGATGGTCTTATTCCAGTTCCTTGGAGCTTGCTTGAGGCCATACAATGATTTCTTCAACAAGCACACTCGCTCCTCTCCATTGATGTCGAAGTGACGGAATCCTTCCGGCTGCCTCATGTAGATTTCCTCCTCGATATCGGCCTCCAAAAATGCCGTCACCACATCAAGCTGCTCCACCTCCCAATCATTATAAGCAGCAAGCGCGAGCAACGTTCGAATAGAAATCACCCTCACTGTGGGAGCGAAGGTCTCGTGGTAGTCCACACCCTTCTCCTGAGTAAACCCGCGAGCCACAAGTCTTGCTTTGTACCTTGCAATCTGTCCATTGGCATCGCGCTTCAGCTTGAACACCCACTTGGAATCTACGAGTTTGCGACCGGCAGGACAAGGGACCAATGTCCAGGTTTTCCGAGATACAAGTGAGTCGTACTCGCTCTTGATAGCTGCCTCCCACTCCCCCGATTGGGGACTCCTCAGCGCTTGCTTGTATGACACCGGCTCTTGAACGGTCGGGCTGCTGGCTGACTTAATAGCTGCGGCACTTCCCGCAGTCCATCCATCTCCCGAAGCGCCCGCTGAACGGAGATTATACCTTGGACTGGGTACGCATTGCTGTGGTGCAGCAGTGGATCGAAGATTATACCTTGGCCGTGGAGTCTCCCCCGAATGCATGTCCCGTTCCTCTTCCGTCGACCCGGAATGCTGCAGCGACTCCCGTAGCGGCGACTCCCCCGAAGGTGTATCCGGTTCTTCGCTACACATGGTGCGCGGGATGCTGTCCTCTTCATCATCATTGCGTTGCTCCGCATTGCTCTCCCCCATGGAGAGGACTGCAGCCTCATCGAACACCACGTTGCGGCTGCTCACCACCCGACGAGTAGCAGGATTGTACACCAACCACGCAGGTGATTCGGAAGCATAGCCCACAAAGACACCCTTCCACGCGCGATCGTCAAGTTTGCGGCGTTGAGACTTGTCAACGTGGACATAGGCCGGACAGCCGAAGACCCGCATGGAGCTCAAATCAGCTCGTCTACCGGTCGCCAAGGTGAAAGGTACACCGCCGGCTCCGCTACTATGCACACGATTGCGGACATGCACCGCAGCGGCCATCGCTAAAGCCCAATACGATTTAGGCAGCGCGGCTTGCCGGATCATTGACTGCGCCATCGGGACCAATGTCCCCCACTGCCGCTCAATACGGCCATGTTGCCAATGCGCGTAAGGGGCAGTGATCTCCACAGCGATGTTGAACTCATCCAAGAGGTTTCGGAAGGCAGAACCTAAGAACACCGTGTCATTGTCCACCCGAAGACGACGAACCGTGTGCCCCAGAGAACGGATGGTAGTCAACATGCGACGGAACGAGGCGGGAGCCTCATCCTTGGAGCGGACCGCATCATGCAGCATGAAACGGCTCCGGAAATCAACCGCACACAAGCTGTACCGCCGTCCTCCCAAGGATGGAACACTCATAGGACCGCAGAAGTCTAAGCCGAGGACCTCAAAGACACCAACGTTCCGGTCAGCCGGCTCACGAGAGATACGGCGGACGTGCGACTTACACACAGCACACGTCTCACAGAAGCCCAACTTCTCCGACCCAGAAAACGCCACACCCTCCACCTGAGTGGCCAAGAGCCCGTCCAATTGCGACTCGCCAAGGTGACCGAGTCGGGAATGCCACAACCGTTTTTCCGATGGCGCAGTGGCGACAGAAGCGGTAGGATTCAACGAAGCAACCCGCGCCGGCAACCACACCAATAAATGCGCGCGCTCCAACGGAACCACCACGCCACCACCATGACCGGCATGAAGACGAAGGTGGTCCACGGGATCAGCTAACACCACAGAATGACCTTGTCGCCGAGCTTGGGTGAGGCTGAAAAGTCGATGGTAAGACCACGACGCACGACGGGATAGCTCAGGAACGTGGAGCACATTCTTTAGCGTGGCAGGAATCTCCTCTCCATCTTCAGCCTTCACAATGATTCGGACCGAGCCCACTCCAACAGCGCGGGCGCTGATACCCTTCACCCAAAGCCGGTCGGTGAGCGCTCGATACTCACAGAAGTCACGGCGCACACTAGTCATGTGATGGCTGGCGCCGCTGTCGGCCAACCACATCCACGTTTCCCCATCGCGCTCGAACATGTGTCGAGCCTCGGAGAATGGCCTCGCAGGGGTGGCTGTCACGTCCATGACCGCCGGAAAAGCAACCGGGGAGTCCATTTGCGCAGAGTTACCTCCGGTGTTGTTGACGGGGCACTCGGACCTGCGATGGCCCTTCTTACCACAGCCATAGCAAACACCACGAAAAATTCTCGCTCCGCCTCTGCCATATGAGGTACGACGAGTAGTCGCAGCTCCTTGAAGAGATTTCAGTTGGTCTTGGAGCTCGGAGACTTGCCGCTTCAAAAGTTCAGTCGTTGAGTCATCATGAGACGCTGCAAAAGCCGTAGGCGTTGGGGGCTCCGTTGAATGTGATTGCGCACGACTCTCGATGCGCATGCCCTTTTGACGAAGATCACGCTTGACGGTATCCATGCTGAGGTCGTGTACGTCCCACGTGTCGGTGATGGAGTGGTATTCGCTGCGCAGGCCCTTCACCAAGTACATGATGATACGCCGGTCGTGGACGACGTCCCCAACTCGGGCAAGCTGTCGTTGCAGTCGAACTAACCGGTTCAGATATTGAATGCCGCTCTCGCCGTCCGCTTGCGGCGTCTCCAAGTCCTGCAATAGTTCCGTACACCGGTAAATACCATCGTCCTCATAATGATTGACTAACGCAGTCCATGCAGTGTGGCCGCAGGTCTTGTCATCCTCGCTAACATTCTCGATAATAGAAAGGTCGTCCTCCGGCAGCGCAAGAATCAGTGTGGAGTACATGTCGACTTGTTGTTGAGAGGAAGCGGCACCATCCGACGACAAAGCCGGAGCCCACTTTTGCATCAAGCCAAATGCACGGAAACGTTTCTTCCACACGTCAAAATCTCGTCTCTCCCCACTGAACTTGGGTAGTTTCACGGAGTCCATATCAGGTACGTCGGATGCGCTCGCAAGAGAACCAGAAAATCAGGAATAATGCCAACAAGAAAAGCACCAAGTACCGGTGAAGAGGCGGGCAACACGGCTCAGAAAAGGAGACGACAAAGGGCTGACCGAAGACGCAATTGTACTCCCGGAGTCTATACAGCCAAGGCAATCAGAAACGAGTCTCAGAAGGTCGGTCAAGTGACGTCGTACATGAGTGCTAGTACACTTGTGGTAAGATGCCTTTCCAAAAATTCAGCCGGACCACTATCGGCTTTCACGAGAAAAGAAACTGGCGGGTGACAAGCTCCGGAAGCGAATAAAATTCCAGAAAGCGCCAAGCTATAACAAAGGAAAGCAAGCCGATCTTCACGTCACACGAGTCGGCGTTCGGGGGTTGAAGCCGGCTCCAAGCGACACAAATAAGTCGCTACCAGCCGGGTATCGAAGTAAAGCTACAAACACAAGCAAGAGCCAGTCACTTTGTGAGCCAGCCGCACCTCACGTATCGTGCGACACCACAAAGGTCTACCACTCTTCGAGAAGCAAGCTCTAGGTTCCAGTCAAGACAAATGACTCCAACAACTAGCAACTAGAGGGCCCATAACCTGTCAAAGTTGAGGGGGCAATAAAGAATGCTTACACTCGGTGAGTGACACTGCATGTCATCTCACCCTCAGCAAGTGCCTAGCTCTTGCCTATCACAGGACACGCACTCACCTTGTGGTGAGCACACGCCAACATATATTCTGAGCCTTTAGATGATATCTAACGCTCAGCAACTTGCCACCATCAGCAACCTAATCCTCTCTATTGTTGATTGGCTTATCATCTCATAGTGCTGAGTCACAGCCGTACTATCACGATGCTACTTGACCAACATTGCTGTGTAGCAACTTGATTATCACACAAAACCATGTCTCGCAACACAGTCACTTGCAGGTCAGGCTCAATACCTTTCCTTGGCAGTTCCGGCGGCCAGATTCTTCCTCCGCGAACTTCACTCCGTCGTCGGCGAGAAGTGGGGTGGCCTCGTCCGGCTAACCCCCCATCTACGCCGCGACCTACAGTGGTGGACAGAGTTGCCCAGTCAGTCCAACGGCAAGCCCATCCACAAACCCGTAGAAACAACATATCTACACACGGACAGGTCCGGGTATGGATGGGGCGCGGTCCTAAACGAGCAAGTCGAGGCTCGAGGATTCTGGAGCAAGGAAGACGAACATCAACACATTACCTTGAAGGAGCTGAAGACGCGCCTTCCGTCAGGCTGTCGAGAGTTTCCTACCACAATTGGCAGGCCGCAACGTCCTCATGCACGAAGACAACCAGGCAATATGTCACATTCTGACAAGCCTGACCTCACGGGCGCCAGTTACGGTGGACGACCTACGACGATTATGGTGCCTACCCGACACGAACAGCATCACTATCACGGCCCGCTACATCAGGTCAGCGGCCAACGTATGGGCCGACACGCTCAGTCGACATCTCGACAGCGACGACTCGAGACTAGACCCGGTAATGTTTGCAGAACTCGACGCGAGGTTCGGAAAACATTCGATCGACCGCTTCGCCTCGGCCCTCAACACCCTACTACCCCGCTACAACGCACGCTGGAAGGACCCCACGTGCGAGGCAATGGACGCCCTCCACCTCCCGGACACCGATAGGCGCAAGGAAAACAATTGGTGCAACCCACCATGGCCCCTCCTACCCAACTTCGTCCAAAAACTTCGACAGAGCGGCGCAGCAGCTACCGTAGTCGCCCCTCGCTGGACAAGAAATGTCTGGCACCAGGCGCTTACCGAGCTGGCTTCCGAGGAAATCATCATCGCTCCACGCCGAGACTTGTTCCAACCAGGACGGCGGGCGCTACGCGGTACAACAGACAGTCCACACAAGCATGTGACAATATTCCGCGTTCCCTTCCGGCTTGGCTCTATTTGAGACGTGGAGCGGTCAGTGCTACGTTAGCACTATTTACGGGAATACACAACGAGCCAAGAATCCCTCACCCCGAGTCCGGCCGTAAAGCACAGCCTAAGTATCGGGTTACCGTCACAGCCACCACCAACCCTTGAATCGAGACGATGAAACCGTACATGACCAAAATTCTCGGTTTTGACGCAGTGGGCGCGACGACCCTGACTCTCCTCGCCGCAGCATGGGCCCCTAGCACGGCAACAACGTACGGCAGTACTATCCGCCGCTACTTCGATTTATGTACGGAACAACAACTCGCGCCGCTAGCGGCCACACCGACACACATGGCACGCTACGTCGCGTGGCTGGGTCAACTAGGCACCATCAAGGCGTCGAGTCTCCAGCCGTACCTATCAGTAGTCAACGGCTTCTTCAAGGACCACGGCCTCGAAGCAATTGCCATCAGAGATCTAGTCGCGAAGGTGAGAAAAGGACTAGCGGCCTCGCAAGTCGCGATTGACGACACACCGGTATGGGTCCACCTGCCCGCCTCTATTATCGTAAAAGCCCTACGCATGGCTCAAGCCCTACGCCTCCAACTCACGGCGGCCACTTCGCGTGAACTGCTCCAAGCCAGCCCAGCACGAGGTTAAGTACGTTTACTACGGGCATGCACTACGGTGGTACTACTCTACTTATTCTTCAGTAGAGGGGGCGCATGCATAGGCTGCTTAAAAGAGGACCTCGTCGCCTCCGAGGCAGACGGACTACGCTTGTACCACCGTACAAGAAAGGGCCAACGCGAAGTGTCAGCGGAACGCAAACTACTATGCCACCTACCGCCCACAATACACACCGAGGTAATTCACATGTTACTGTTCTTCGACACTATCCGACACACGCTCTCGGACGGAAAATACCCGACAGCGCGGTGGGCGATTAGCACTTCAGAACGACACGAAAAATGGGCAGCCAACACGCTCACGGGATGGCTCACCGAGGTCACTATGGCACAACAAGAACGACCCCCATAAGGTTACAGCAGGACCTCACACTCCCTCCGAAAAGGGGTTGCGACAGCCGCCTACAACATCGGCGTTACGCTACAGAAGATCAAACACATCGGTGGCTGGTCAACGGAGTCCAGCGTCGTCCTCAACTACATCGACCCGACCGCCCTTGCAGGACGGCCAGAGTGGTTCCTCTTCGGCTGGCTCACACCATGGGGTGGCCAACCTACGACGAGCAACCCGCCCAATGGCGACAACATGGCAAACGGAGCCTCCCCTTGCTTTGTAAATGGTCATACTGAAATTATAGAGGTTTAAATTACACCGGGGGCGAGAATAGTCGGGCGTTGCCACGCCGTTACAAATTCTAACCGCTAGAGTACGCATGACATTGTGGGTAAAAACACAGACATGCGTGACCCCTATATGACGCGCCGACACACAAAGGTCGTCCACCTTCTGCCTTTGCGCGAGCACAACTCACGCAACCCTCCCTCCCGATTCCCTCAATTAGCGTACGTACCGGGCCCTGGGCCCCTTGCGAGCAAAAAATGTAAGAGATCAACACTTTTGGCAAACGGAGCCTCGCCATGCTTTGTAAATGGTCCGATTGATTTGAATCTAGAGGTTTGCATATCCAACTTCCATGTGTACGGGACAGCAACACTAGCGGTTACTATTACCGTTAATTAGCGGCGCGTCGCACCTGCATGGCAACCATCTCGCCTTGACAGTTAGACGCAACCAACGACCAACGACTTTCCCAACGGTCAGCTCTAGCTAGCCCGCGCCTTATAAGCCGTAGCTAGCCACGAGCCTAGGCACTCTATGCTTTCGCGCTCAGCCAATCTAGGCTTCGCGCGAATGCAGTCTCGACTCAAGTAGTCGTGCATGGTGTCAGTTTACCATCGTCCCATGCGCACTCGAGCGTAACGCGACACTTCCCCTCGCTTTGCTACACAGTTACGCATCATGCAGCCTGAGCAGTCTACGTCCGCCGCAGCGGCCGACCCTCACGCTACCTCGATCGAACAACGCACAGCCGAACATATTCGGACGGCAGTTTTGGCGTCGGAACAACGGATTACTAAGCAGTTTTTGACGGCTAACGTTGCCTTACTCGCATAGCTCCAGCAAACGACAGTCACACCAGCTATTACCGAACAACATCAGTCCATTCCCGCCGACGCGACCCCAACGACGGAGGGTGGTATGGCGGCCCCTGAGCCACCTATCGACATGCTTGACGACGAACCCGAACACTCCGTGTCCGAATTCATCGACTTCGCCTACTACGGCGAGAACATCCCGGCCGGCCTCGAGCGTCCCCCACGCGACGTAGAGGAGCCACGTCAGTGGACACTCACAGACGATACCGCCCGTACTCTCAGCGACAAGCGCACCCAATCGGCATACGACGAGTACCTCCATATCGGTTGTTATGCCTTCTTCGACAGTTGCGCCAACGCGGCAATTAGCGAGGTTTTGGACACGCTGTCGCACGGCCCACCTCTACCGGCAGAGCAGACAACAACGATTACGCTTATTAGAGCGGGTCATCGCACCCACACAGCGACGGAGGAGGCCGCCCGTACTCGATTGGGCTTCCTCCGCCTCACCAAGGGCGGACAAGCGAGCACGGATGCGGACCGCGTTTTGGCCGAAATGGCCCACGAGCGCTTCTGTCGCCCCCGCCCTACCGCGGTCTCTGGTCCACTGGATGCGCTACTCCAAGCATTCGTCGACCTCACTCTTAAAGTTAGCCTTCATGCCGCCAGCAAAGCGGCAGCCGGCGCCGCATTCGCGAAGATCGCACCGGACAAACCCACTGGCCCCGACGCCAGAGCCCGCAAGGCCGCCGCCGACAAACGCAAGGCCGCGGCACCAACAGCAGAAGCAGCAGCAGCCCGCGCCACCCCCATAACCAAGCCGACCGACCCGGCTAAACCCCCGCCCAAGAAATGATGGTGTGCCCCCCCGCGCCGAGTCCTGCTCCCCGACATCTTCTTTCATGCACCACCGCGTGCCTCGAAGATGGCGGGAGTGGGAGCGCATCGGCGCGAGCGGCCAAGTCCTAAGTTGAATCCGCCATGGGGTAACGCGTCAAGTTCAAGCGAAGCTTGCGCCCCAAGCACTTCAACCACGGCATCTCTATGCTAGACGCAACACCAGCCCAACTCGAGTTTCTAAACTCGGAACTTCCACGCTTCGAGGCTTGCGGAGCGTGGGAGTGCTCGGACAACCCTCGCTACGTGTCCCGGATGTTTTTGGTGCCCAAGCCCGGCTGCAACCAATGGCGCCTGATTATCGACCTTCGAGAACTCAATCGCTACTGCTCAACGTTCAACATGACTTGCCAGACTCTCAAGCACCTCCGTCACCTATCGCGTCCCGGCGATTACCTCGTCTCTCTCGACCTCACCGATGGGAACTACACCCTTGGCATCCGGGAGGAAGACCGCGACTACTTCACGGTCAACTACCGCAGCACCATGTGGCGCCTCGCTTGCCTTCCGATGGGCTGGTCCGGCTCAGCGTACTGCTTTTGCAAGCTAACGCAAGTGTTTACGAACCATCTACGTCGCCCACCATCTCCTACGCCGGCATCTACACCAGACCGCGCGCGCCCGTTAAAACGTTTTCTTCGGAACGCTCGATGATGAATTTTTATGATATTTGCGGTACGAGACTCCTCCCCTACATGGACGATTTCCCTTTCTTGGCCGACTCCTACCAATACGCCATGCTCCTTCGCCAACCCGTCGACACCCTGCTGGACAGCCTAGGCCTCCAACGCAACCCCAAGAAAGGCGTGTGGACTCCGACGCAAGTCGGCGACCACTTGGGTTCAACGGTGGATTTACAACGCGGTATGTTTCGCGCCCCACCCGCAAAACTACAACAGCTCGCGCAACACGCTTCATCCCTTCTCGGCCGAGCGGCTTCGAACGCCCGATGGCTGCCCACTCGCCAACTAGCGGCCTTCGCGGGCAAAGCTCAGTTCCTCTACCTCGCCATCGCGCCCGCACGGTTCTTTTTACGCGAGCTCCACAGCGTGTTAGCCACACGGACTGGTTGGGGGGGACGTGTGCCCCTCACCCACCAGCTACGACGCGACCTCGAGTGGTGGTGCACAGGACCCACCCAACACAACGGTCGGTCAATCTACAAGCTCATCGATACCGCCTACCTCCACGCCGATTCCAGCGACTGCGGATGGGGAGCCGTGCTGAACGGCGACTCCAACTACCAAGCACGCGGCTTTTGGGATGCTCTTGACCGTCTACAACACCTCACATGGAAGGAGCTTCGCGCGGTTCGACACGCGGTCGAATCGTTTCTACCGCAACTCAAGGGCCGGCAAGTTCTCCTACACGAGGACAACACAGCGGTGGTCGCCGCCCTAACCAAGCTTACTTCCCGGTCGCCCGTCATGATGACCGAGCTACGGCGCTTGCGGTACCTGCTCGACACCAACGACATCCACATCCGCCCGCGCTACATTCGTTCGGCCGCCAATGTGTGGGCGGACACTCTAAGCCGCGAGCTGGACAACGAGGACTTACAACTCAACCCCCGGGTTTTCAAACACCTTCAAGAACGGTGGGGTCCGCATACGATCGACCGTTTCGCCTCCATGCTCAACGCCCATCTACCGCGGCTCAACGCCCGATGGAGAGACCCACAATGCGAGGATGTCGATTGCCTACGCCTTCCCGACGCGACATGGCGTCACGAAAACAACAACTGCAACCCTCCTTGGTCCGCCCTACCACCGCTCGCCGCCAAGCTGGCTCAATCGCAAGCCCAAGCGACCGTTATCGCCCCCTACTGGCCGGACAAAACGTGGTACCACGCCTTCGCCCGTCTCGCCACCGCGACGTTGCACTTCCCGGCGGCCCGCGACCTTTTCTTTTCCGGCAAGCTCGGCAAGCGCGAGGGGGTCGGACCACCCGCGTGGAGCATCGTGGCTTTTCGGCTCTCACCCCCTTTTGGCTATACACCCGCCGCGGGACCATAGGCCGAGCTCAACACCCGGGCCGATCCGATTCTACAGTACAACCGATTCGCCCTTTGCGCACCGGGCCACCCCGCTACCGCCTACTGCTAGACTCAGCACAGGCGCCCTGGTCCACCGATATCGCTAAAATTTTTCAGAACGTCCTAGGCACGGATAAGCTCGGGGTTACAGCGGTCTCCCTACTCAGCAACTCGCTAGCGCCGTCTACGTACGCTAGTTACGATAGCGCCCTCCCACAATTTCATATATTTTTTACAAAGGAAAATATCGCGCCGCTACATGCCACCCCGGCCACAATGGTACGCTACACAACTTGGTTGGCCCTGCTCGGTACGGTAGCAGCTACCTCGCTGCAACCCTACTTCTCAGTAGTGAACAAATTCTTCCGTGACCACCAGCGCCAACCCATTGCCGTGGGCGAACTGATAGCCGACGCCATGCGCGGCCTCGAAATGCTGCAAGGCCGCATCGTCCCGGCCGACTCTCGCCTACCAGTACCCGCCTCGGTCGCCCTTAACATCTTGCTGGCAGCCAACACTCTACGTGCCGACCTCCCGTGGACCCCGGCAAACCGTCCCCTGCTTGAGCGTTTCCGAGCCTGTTTAGCGATTTGCGTCAATTGCATTTTTTTTTGCCGCGCAGAAACTAGCGCCCGCTGCCGGACCGGCGATATCACCGTCGACAGACCCTCGCAACAAATTTGTCGTTTCGTCCGTAAGTCTAAAGGCGACCAGCGCCGCGACGCCCGCGATAAGCTCGTGTTCGCTATCCCTATTTCGGCCAATCCCATCCTAGCGGATCTGTTGGAATACTACTCACACCAACGCGCCGTTTTCTGCGCTAATTTCTACAAGCGACCACCCCCTGACGCCTATTGGAGCTTCTCACATGCTGAAGCGTCCGCCGACTAGGGAGTCGCGTCCACAATTTCCGCATGGCTCTCTCTCGCCCTTCGCACGGTCAACACGTCCGCGCCCGCCGGCTTTAAGTGGACATCGCACATCCTCCGGAAAGGCGCTGCTTCCGCTGCCAGCTGCATCGGCGCGCCCCTCCCCGTGATCAAATACATGGGTGGCTTGGCCAAGAACAGCTCCGTGACCGAAGGAAAATACATTGACCCAATTATGACCCCTACACTTGCTGCTTGGCGCTTCTTCGGCTGGCTCACTCCGGCCCCCCGCAACACTAATTTGGTTGTGCAAGCCTTTGGCTTTAGGTTACTGGCAAAACGTGCCCTAGGGTAAATGGTCCGATTGATTTGAATCTAGAGGTTTGCATATCCAACTTCCATGTGTACGGGACAGCAACACTAGCGGTTACTATTACCGTTAATTAGCGGCGCGTCGCACCTGCAGAGCAACCACCTCGCCTTGACAGTTAGACGCAACCAACGACCAACGACTTTCCCAACGGTCAACTCTAGCTAGCCCGCGCCTTATAAGCCGTAGCTAGCCACGAGCCTAGGCACTCTATGCTTTCGCGCTCAGCCAATCTAGGCTTCGCGCGAACCCACCCACCCAGCCATATAATCATGCGCTAATCGTCCCCAAGGCCCCGCATGTGGGTGTCTTTTGGCCAAATTGTAAGCAAGCTGACATCTTTGGCAAAACGTGCCCTAGGGTAAATTGTTATTATATATTTACCCTAGGGCATCATTGCCAAATATTTGGATTTGTTTATAATTTGGCCAAAACACACCCACATGCAAGGCAAGGGGCAAGGGGACGATTAGCGCATAATTGTGGGGTTGGGTGGGTGGGTTCACGCGAAGCCTAGATTGGCTGAGCGCGAAATCAGAGGGTGCCATGCTCTCACCTAGTTATGGCTTATGACGTAAGGGCTAGCTAAAGCTTACCGTTGGGGAAGTCATCTAGTCGTTGGTTGCGCCCTACTGCATGTACACGTATAGTTGTCCTAGAGGTACGACGCGCCGTTACTAACGGTAATATTAACCGCGGGGGTCACTGTCCCGTACATGGGAGTAGGGTTTGCAAACCTCTAGATTAAGATCAATTTGACCATTTACCCTAGGGCACGTTTGCCACTAACCTAAAGCCAAAGGCTTGCATAGCCCAGTCTTAGTGTTTTTGGGCGGACGGAGTGAGCCAGGCGAAGACACGCCAAGAAGCAGGAGATGGGATCATAGTTGGGTCGATGTATTTGTCTTCGGTCAACGACTTGCTCTTGGCCCAACCACTCATATATTTGGCGACGGGAAGGGGTGCGTCGATGCAAGTAGCAGCGGAAGCGGCCCCTTTGCTAGTTTGCTAAGGTTGTGCGATGTCCACTTGAAGCCGGCTGGAGGGGAGGTCCGGAGGCCACGGAGGGCTTGGTCTAGCCAAGCACATAGCTATATGGATTGTTCCAAAGGTGAGACAGTTCAGATAGGAGCGGGGGGAGGGCAGTCTAAGTAGGTTGTGCAGAAGGCGGCACGCTTACAGAGGTAGTAGTCCGTGACGTCCGCTAGCATGGGGTTGGCCTTGATTTGGACGGCCAAAACGAGTTTGTCGTTGGTGTCACAGCGCTGGCCCCCTTTGGATTTGTGCACGAAGAGGCAAATTTGTTGAGAAGGGCGATCCACGGTTAGGTCGCCAGTGAGGCAGCGAACGTCGGTTTCGGAGCGACAAAAGAAGGTGTAGGTGACGCACACCGCTAGCGAATCCCGGAAAAGGACGATCAAAGGTAGGGACGCATGCGTTCATTTCATGTCGTGTCGTACTTTGGCATTGGCATGCAAAATGTCGAGGGCAATTGGGGCATGTAGTGGGAGTCTGGTGTCGGAAGGGACGAGGCATTGTTGTTGCATCTCGAGTCCGCGTCGAGCGTCGGACAACATTTCCCTAACGGCGATGGAGGGGAGCTGGAAGGTCCCGGAAGTATTTGTTTACCGTTGAGAAGTAAGGTTGCAGTGAACTTGCGGCCATTGTGCTAAGCATGCCTTGCCAAGCGGTGCAGCGGACCATCGTAGCAAGTGAGGCGTGCAAAGGGGGGGCTTCTTCGGCGCAGAAAGCGAAGAATTTGCAAGGGCTTTAACGTAGTTTGTGTAGGTAGATAGCGCGAGGGAGTTGCTAAGTAAGCCTCTCGCTACGGTGCCTATAAGTGGTCAGTGCCGAAGAGGGTACGGAACTTAGTGGTTATAGAGGCCGTCCAAGGGGCGTTTGGGGTGTCGGCATTGAGGCGGTAGCGCTGTGGGCATGTGCGAGTCTTGAGTGGCGGGACAGATGCGGGAAGTCCGCGGGGGCTTCATGATGTGCGGAGGGATTGGCCTATGGCTCCTCGGTGGGTGTTAGTCGAAAGCCCACGATGCTCTAGCCGGGTGGTCCGGCCCCTACGTGCGTTCCTAGTCTGCCGGAGAAGAACAAATCGCGCGAAGAGGGAAAGTGTAGCGTTTCGGCTGCGAGTTGGTGGAGGTGGTTCCAAACCCCTTCCTCTATTTAGTGGGCCAATAGGGGCGATGGTAGTTGATGCGCCGGATTGGAGTAACTTGGCTGCGAGCGCCGGGAACGAGGACTATGGAGGGTTGCAATAGTTGCTCTCGCGCAGCCACGCTGTGTCGGGTAGGTGTAGACATTCGACGTCCTCGCAGTGGAGGTGCCGCCATCATGCGTTGAAACGTGGCAGTTGTGTGTTGAGCATGGCGCCCGCCGGTAGCGCAGCGGCGGCGGCCCCGGAGGGGGTTGCGCTCGGTGGTCCATTGGCACTCGCCCCCACTTCCTCGTGGTGGGTGCTAGTAATTATATAGCCCTGCCATGCCTAGCACGGTCCGGGGCTAGGCGGAGTGAAAACCGGCAGCTGCGGTCCGCGGATAATATGTCGGGAAGCCTCAGTATGGAGGGATATTTAAAAATATTATATGTACACTAGAGTTAAAATCTCCTGCTACTCCGCTATGTCTTTTCGTGGTTGGATACTCTTCGAATACTCTCATGTCCACGGCCGGGACTTGTCTCTCAGGAATATTTTTGGCGGCGAGGAGGGGACGATCGGGTTTGGGTTGGCGGCGGGCGTTGGACCTGGCAGCGGACGGCCGAGAAGCACGGCCGGGGAAGGGCGTTCGCTAACAGTCGGCCAGCCATGTGAGCCTCGGGTCTCCCCAGGGGGCGAGGCGAGAAGCTGCCCATGACAAAGGAGGGTCACAGCCGGAGGAGCGACACGGTCTAGAGGCGGTGTCTTCAAGATCGACCGCCGCCGGAAAAACCCGGTACGGAGGGTTTTTCGTATAAACATTTCCGCACCCAACATCATATTTTGCGGAGCGGTGTCTCGATCCGCGTGATCGACCAACCCCTCCCGTAGTCGGTACCTAGTCATCGATAGGCTGCCTCAGGCATAGTGCCTAGTTAGGGTTATCGCAACATCACACTGCTCGGGGGACCCCTAACCACCGGGGGAGGGCACGGACGAACACAACGCGATTAGACATGTGTGGGAAAACACACAGGTGAGGACCGGGAGACAGGAGGGTTTGCATGCGTAGCAAGGGGGAGTGTTGAGAGACATAGTGTTGTGTTGTAATCAAATTGCTACATAGCAATGTTGGTGGAGTAGCATCGCGATAGTACGGCTGTGACTCAGCACTATTAGATGACAAACCAATCAGCAATATAGTGGATTACGTTGCTGATAATGGCAAGCTATTGAGCGTTAGATATCATCTAAAGGCTCATAATATACGATAGCGTGTGCTCACCACAAGGTGAGTGCGTGTCATGTGATAGGCAAGTGTTAGGCACATGCTGAGGGTGAGATGACATGCATTGTCACTCAGTGAGTGTAAGCATTCCTTAGCGCCCCCTCAACATAAACAAGTTATGGGCCCTTAAGCTGCTAGTTGTTGGAGTCATTTGTCTTGACCGGAACCTAGAGCTTGCTTCTCGAAGAATGATAGACTTTTGTGGTGTCGCACGATCCGTGAGGTGCGGTTGGCTCACAAATTGGGTGGCTCTTGCTCTTTGTTTTGATACCCGGCTGGTAGCTACTTTTTTGTGTCGCTTGGAACCTAAAACCAATGAGCACCGACTCGTGTGACGTGAAGATCGGCTTGCTTATTTTCGTTTCGCCTCAGCTATTGGACAATGACGACGGGCCTCCCTTGCCCGATGACGATCGCCCGTCCCGTATTCGCTCACACCCTATCCGGTTTGGTGAATACGTTGCTCATCTTTCGGCCTACCTGCCGATCTACGTCACTGCGTGTTGTGACTCAGAGCAAGGTGTTGCCATAGAGGACATCGTCAAACAACCCAACTCGGGTTTCACAGTTGTTGCCCCTCCTCACCAACTTGTTGGCATTGTTGTTGCCCTCCTCTCCGCCCGGGATTGCTCTCATCGTACCGTGCCGCTCTCTCTAGTGATCAGTCCGCTGAATGGCATGCGGCCATGCAACATGAATATGACTCCCTCTTGTCCAACGGCACGTGGGACCTCGTTGACCTCCCGGAAGGTCGTGCAGTCGTAAACAATATGTGGATGTATAAGATCAAGTCCGACCTTGATGGGGATGTTTCACGTTAGTCACAGTTTTGTTGCTAAGGGATGCAACCAGCGCGCAGGACTCGACTACACAGACACATTCCCGCGTGTCATCAGAACGGCTAGCCTGCGAATGTTTCTCGCCATTTCCGCCGCCATGAACCTCGAGATGTGCCAGTTGGACATTGATAATGCCTTCCTCTATGCCCCTATAAAGGAGGATGTCTACATTCGGCAACCAATTGGCTTCACCGACGGATCTGCCAAGGTCTATCACCTCAAACGGTGCTCGTAGGGTATGAAACAGTCCCCCCGCGAGTTCAACACTCTCTTACGAGACTAGCTCGTCGAGCACGGGTGGAAGTAGAGCATGTGTGATCCGTGCATCTACACCTTCCGCACTGACGACATCTTCGCCATGATCGCGCTATATGTCGATGACATCCCAACTGCGTGCAATGATACAACATGGATACATGCCTTCAAGGCGACCCTCGGAGCAAGGTTTAACATTAAAGACCTGGGTGACCTCTCTCAACTGTTGGGCATGCATATCACACGCGACAGGTCCGCCCGTGCTATTTCAATGGACCAGTCCAAGTACGTGACAAACATCTTGATCAAGCACAATATGTCTGATTGCAAACCCTCGTACCGATAGAGCCAGGCTTCCTCTCCGGCCTCGCGCACATAGACTCCCCACTCCTCGCAAGACTAGCAAAAGACGTCTACCCGAGCCTCCTAGGGAGCCTACGGTACGTTGCAGTGTGCACGCGCCCACACGTCTCTACATCTTTCAGCATACTCGGTTTTGCTTAAGCGAATCCGACCGAGGCCCGCCTCCACGCTCTCACGAAAGTCGTGCGATACGTGAAGGGCACACTAGAGATAACGTTGGGCGGGGGGGAGGGGGTCGGGGGTAGGGGGGGGGGAGCGATCACAGCCTCCCTCTCACCGGCTTCGCTCATGTGGATTGCTGGGCGAATGACAACCGACAACGCAAGTCGCGATCCGGTCACATGTTTACCCTGGGCAGAGGTCCCGTCAGCTACAAATTTCAATGGATCAGTCCAAGTACGTGACAAACATCTTGATCAAGCACAATATGTCTGATTGCAAACCCTCGTCTCTACCGATAGAGCCAGGCTTCCTCTCCGGCCTCGCGCACATAGACTCCCCACTCCTCGCAAGACTAGCAGAAGACGTCTACCCAAGCCTCCTAGGGAGCCTACGGTACGTTGCAATGTGCACGCGCCCACACGTCTCTACATCTTTGAGCATACTCGGTTTTGCTTAAGCGAATCCGACCGAGGCCCACCTCCACGCTCTCACGAAAGTCATGCGATACGTGAAGGGCACACTAGAGCTGACGTTGGGCGGGGGGGAGGGGGTAGGGGGGGGAGCGATCACAACCTCCCTCTCATCGGCTTCGCTCATGTGGACTGGGCGAATGACAGCCAACAACGCAAGTCGCGATCCGGTCACATATTTACCCTAGGCAGAGGTCCCGTCAGCTACAAATATAAGCAGCAAACATGTGTAGCGCAGGGACTGGATCCGGATCCTACGGATCCGCGAATCTCCGAGACTACTCGGGTTCGGACTCGGTCTCGTGGGTCCGGACCCTAGAATCACAGGTAATCGCTGGATCCGAACCCTAGGTTCGGTAGGTAATCGCGGGATCCGAACCCTAGAATCACAAATAATCGTTGGATCCGGTACCAGTTATTGTAAGTAATCGTTGGATCCGGTACCAGTTATTGTAAGTAATCGTTGGATCCGGTCCCAGTTATTGTAAGTAATTGTTGGATCCGGTATTCATCGTACTTTAATGGATCCGCGGTAATCGCGAGTACCTTAACCTCGCAAAACGATGTGGAATCGCGATACCCAATCAGTACTCACGATTCCGAGTATCTCACGATTTTGTGGTGGCCCGAAGTGACACGCTGTTTTTTTGGGAGGTTTACCCTAGGGCACGTTTTGCCAAAGATGTCAGCTTGCTTACAATTTGGCCAACAGACGCCCACAGACAGGGTCTGGGGGTCAATTAGCGCAGGATTATAGGGATGGGTGGGTGGGTTCGCGCGAAGCCTAGATTGGCTGAGCGCGAAAGCAGAGAGTGCCTAGGCTCGTGGCTAGCTACGGCTTATAAGGCACGGGCTAGCTAGAGCTGACCGTTGGGGAAGTCGTTGGTCGTTGGCTGCGTCTAACTGCTCGGGCAAGGTGGTTGCCCTGCAGGTGAGACGCGTCGTTAATTAACGGTAACAGTAACCGCTAGAGTTACTGTCCCGTACACATGATATTGGATATGCAAACCTCTAGATTCAAATCAATTTGACCATTTACCCTAGGGCACGTTTTGCCAGTAACCTAAAGCCAAAGGCTTGCACAGCCAGAATTAGTGTTGCGGGGGGGACGGAGTGAGCCAGCCGAAGAACCGCCAAGCAACAGGTGATGGGGTCATGGTTGGGTCAATATATTTGCCTTCTGTCACAGAGCTGTTCTTGGCCCAGCCACCCATAAATTTGATTACGGGGAGGGGCGCGCCGATGCAGCTGGCAGCGGACGCCGCGCCTTTCCGTAGGCTGTGCGACGTCCATTGAAAGCCGGCGGGCGCGGACGAGCGGACTGTGAGGAGGGCGAGGGAGAGCCAGGTGGAGACGGTGGACGAGGCACCCCAATCAGCGGAGGGTTCTGTAGGTGAGAAGCTCCATAAAGCGAGCGGGGGGTGGTTTTTTGTAGAACTTTTTGCAGAAAGTCGCGCGCTGCTCCGTGTAGTAGTCGAGCAGGTCTGCTAGGACGGGGTTAGCGGAGATAGGGATAGCGATAACCAGTTTCTCGCTGGCGTCGCGGCGCTGGTCGCCTTTAGATTTTCTAACGAAGAGGCAGATTTGCTGCGAGGGTCTGTCAACAACTAGGTCGCCTGTTTGACAACGGGCGCCAGTTTCGGCCCGGCAGAAAAAGGTGTAATTGACGCACACCGCGAGGCAGGCTCAAAAACGTTGCAGTTGGGAGAACGCTGCAGGTGTCCACGGGAGGGTGAGGTGAAGCGTGTCGGCGGCCTGTAGGATGGTGAGGGCGACGGGCGCGGGCAGCGGAAGGCGCGTGGTGGCGGGGATGAGGCGGTGTTGCAGGATTTCGAGGCCACGCCGGGCGTCCGCCAGGAGGTCGCCCACAGCAATAGGCTGGCGTTGGTGGTCCCGAAAGAACTTGTTTACGGCAGAGAAGTAGGGCTGCAGGGAGCTTGCGGCGACCGTGCCGAGAAGGGCTAGCCACGCGGTGTAGCGGACCATGGTAGCGGGAGTGGCCTGTAGGGGGGCGATATTTTCCTCTGTGCAAAAAATAAAAAATTGCCGCAGCGCGCTGCCGTAGCTGGAGTACGTCGAGGGCGCTAGGGAACTCCTGAGTAGGGCAACCGCCGTAGCCCCTAGCTTGTCCGATCCTAGGAGGTTGTGGAAAGTTTCAGCTAGGGAGGCGGACCAGGGCGCCTGTGCTGCTTCGAGGCGCAGGCCGTAGCGGGGTTGTCTTGTACGCAGAGCCGGCCCGAGCTGTACAGGGGCGTTTAATTGTACCGGGCGCAGCGCCCGCCCAATCGCGCCGCGTCGGGTGTAGAGCCACGAAGGGGTTAGAGACGAAAGGCCACGATGCTCCATGCGGGAGGTCCGACCCCCTCGGGCTTGCCTCGCCTGCCGGGAAAGAATAGGTCGCGCGCCGCTGGGAAGTGCAGTGTTTCGGTGGCCAATCGAGCGAACGCGTGGTACCACGGTTTGTTGGGCCAAAAGGGGGCGATGACCGTGGCTGAGGCTCGGGCTTGGGCGAGTTTTGCGGCGAGGGCGGGGAGGGCAGACCATGGTGGGTTGCAGTAGTTGTTTTCTCTGCGCCACGCGTCGTCGGACAGGCGTAGGGAGTCGACGTCCTCGCACAGTGGGTCGCGCCAGCGGGCGTTGAAGCGGGGAAGTTGCGCGTTGAGCATAGACGCGAAACGGTCGATAGTGTGCGGCCCCCACCGGCGTTGCAGGTGGGAGAAAACACGAGGGTTGAGCTGCCAGTCCTCGTAGTCCAGCTCGCGGCTGAGCTTGTCGGCCCATATATTCGCCGCCGAGCGGATGTAGCGCGGCCGGATGTTGATGTCGTTGTTGTCGAGGAGGTACCATAGGCGACGGAGTTCGGCCATCATGGCGGGAGAGCGCGAGGTGAGCTTGGTGAGGGCGGCGACCACCGCTGTGTTGTCCTCGTGTAGGAGGACCTGCCGGCCTTGGAGTTGGGGTAGAAAGGATTCCACCGCGTGTCGTACTGCTCGAAGTTCTTTCCACGTGATGTGTTGTTGGCGGTCGGTAGCGTCCCAAAAGCCCCGGGCTTGATAGTTGGAGTCCTCGTTTAGAACGGCACCCCAACCGTAAGCACTCGAGTCGGCGTGGAGGTAGGCGGTCTCTATAGGTTTGTAGATGGACCGGCCGTTGTGCTGAGTGGGGACCGTGCCCCACCACTCGAGGTCTCGGCGTAATTGGTGGGTGAGTCGGACGCGTCCGCCCCACCCAACCCGTGTGGCTAGCACGTCGTGGAGTTCGCGCAAAAAGAAGCGCGCGGGTGCGATTGCGAGGTAGAGGAACTGCGCTTTCCCGGCGAACGCCGCAAGGTGGCGTGTCGGAAGCCACCGGGCGTTGGAAGCCGCCCGTCCGAGTAGGGAAGAGGCTTGTTGCGCGAGCTGTTGGAGCTTTGCGGGAGGGGCGCGAAACATGCCGTGTTGGAGGTCGACCGTTAATCCCAAGTGGTCGCCGACCTGAGTCGGAGTCCAAACGCCTTTCTTGGGGTTGCGTTCGAGGCCGAGGGTGTCGAGGAGGGCTTGGACGCGCTGTCGTAGTAGGAGAGCGTCCGCGTAGGAGTCGGCGAGGAAAAGGAAGTCGTCCATGTAGGGGAGTAGCCGGGTCCCCCGCCATCGCGCGTTTCGGAGGAAGCGCTTTGTAGGGCGGCGACTGTGGAGGGGGGTAGTCGCTGGCATAGGTTGCGGAGGGCGTCGTAGGTGGTTTGTGAACACCTGGGTTAGCTTGCAAAAGTAGTAAGCCGAACCCGACCAGCCCATGGGAAGGCAGGCTAGGCGCCATAGCGTGCCGCGGTAGTTGACCGTGAAGAAGTCTCGGTCTTCCTCCCGGATGCCAAGGGTGTAGTACCCGTCGGCAAGGTCGAGGGAGACGAAGTAGTCGCCCGGACGCGAGAGGTGACGTAGGTGCTTGAGCGTCTCGCATGTCATGGTGAAGGTCGAGCAATAACGGTTGAGTTCCCGGAGGTCGATAATCAAACGCCATTGGTTGCACCCGGGTTTTGGAACTAGAAACATCCGGGAAACGTAGCGAGGGTTGTCCGCTCGTTCCCACGCACCGCAAGCCTCGAAGCGGGGAAGCTCCGAGTTTAGAAACTCGAGTTGGGCCGGCGTCGCGTCGAGCATAGAGATGCCGTGGTTGAAGGGCTTGGGGCGTAGGCCGTGCTTGAATTTCACCCGGACGCCATGGCGGATCCAATTTAGGACTTGGCCGCTCGCGCCGATGCGCTCCCACTCCCGCCATCTTCGACGCACGCGGTGGCGCATGTAGGAAGATGTCGGGGAGCAGGAATCGGCGCGGCGGGCCACACCGTCATTTCTTGGTCGGTTTAGCCGAGTCGGTCGGCTTGGGAGGCGCGGTGGCGCGGGCTGCCGCTGCTGCTGCTGCTGTGGCTTTGCGTTTGTCGGCGGCGGCCTTGCGGGCTCGTGCGTCGGGACCGGGGGGCCTGTCCGGGGTGACTTTGGCGAAGGCAGCACCGGCGGCGGCCTTGCTGGCGGCGTGTAGGCTGACTTCCAGCGTGCGGTCGACGAACGCTTGTCGAAGCGCATCCAATGTGCCGGAGACCGCGGTAGGGCGCGGTCGGCAAAAGCGCTCGTGGGCCAATTCGGCAAAGACGCGGTCCGCATCCGTGCTCGTTTGTCCGCCCTTGGTGAGGCGGAGGAAGCCCAATCTAGTACGGGCGGCCTCCTCCGTCGCCATGTGGGTGCGATGACCCGCTCGGATGAGGGTAATCGCTGCCGTCTGCTCTGTCGATAGAGGTGGGCCCTGTGACAGCGTGTCCAGAGCCTCGCCAATTGCCGCGTTGGCGCAGCTGTCGAAGAAGGCATAGCACCCGATGTGTAGGTACTCGTCGTAGGCGGCTTGGGTGCGCTTGTCGCTTAGAGTGCGGGCGGTGTCGTCCGTGAGGGTCCACAGACGGGGCTCTTCGATGTCACGAGGGGGACGTTCGAGGCCGGCCGGGATGACTTCGCCGTAGTAGGTGAAGTCGACGAAATCGGTCGCGGAGGGATCGGGTTCGTCGTCGAGCAGGTCGATAGGTGGCTCGGGGGCCGCCTTACCACCCTCCGTCGCTGTGGTCGCGTCGGTGGGAATGGACTGCTGTTGATTGGTAGCAGCAGGTGTGGCTGTCGTCTCTCGGAGCTGGGCGAGTAAGGCAGCGTTAGCCGCCAAAAACTGTTCCGTTATCCGTTGTTCCGATGCCAAAACTGCCGTACGAATCTGTTCGGCTGTGCGTTGTTCGAGTGAGGTAGCGTGAGGGTCGGCCGCTGCGGCGGATGTAGATTGCTCGGGCTGCATATTGGGGAACGCTGTAGCTGAACGAGGGGAAGTGTCGCGTGACGCTCGAGTGCGCATGGGACGAAAGTAAGATTGACACCCTACTCGACTACTAGAGTCGAGACTGCATTCGCGCGAAGCCTAGATTGGCTGAGCGCGAAAGCAGAGAGTGCCTAGGCTCGTGGCTAGCTACGGCTTATAAGGCACGGGCTAGCTAGAGCTGACCGTTGGGGAAGTCGTTGGTCGTTGGCTGCGTCTAACTGCTCGGGCAAGGTGGTTGCCCTGCAGGTGAGACGCGTCGTTAATTAACGGTAACAGTAACCGCTAGAGTTACTGTCCCGTACACATGATATTGGATATGCAAACCTCTAGATTCAAATCAATTTGACCATATTTGGCAATGCAAAACGCAGCCTTGAATCGATTGTATAGCCCACCCAAGGGCCAGTTAAACGGTGCGTACGCGCTTGAAATCCACCATAATCTGCCCGTCCACATCCAACTCCTATCATGGTTAGCAACAATGGCGGGGCAAGCGGGAAGTAGTAGACCGTCTAGATCAGGGAAGAGCTTGTCATCGACGGCTATCCAACGTACTGAAGAGGAGCTTGTTGGGAATTTATATAGGGTGTTCAGAATACCTCAGTCAAAATCTACTGTATGGGATCCAAGAATGAGCAGGCGCATAGAACTAGTAAAGAATGTAGAGATGTAAAAATTGAATTTGCAGTACAAATTTCCCCCAAAATGCGCAATTTGTATCAATTTGCATGAGTACTTCGAGTACTTGTTGGAATCGCGAACCCAACGAATCCAACGGAACCAAAAATTTAGAAGTACTCATGTACTCGGTTCCGGAACCGAAAACACAGGTACTCGCTGGATCCGAACCCTAGAATCACAGGTAATCGCTGGATCCGAACCCTAGAATCACAGGTCATCGCGGGACCCGAACCCTAGAATCACAGGTAATCGCGGGATCCGAACCCTAGAATCACAGGTAATCGCGGGATCCGAACCCCTTTTTTAGAGGTACTCACTAGTTCCGGATCCTAAAAAATCAAGTACTCATGGATCCGAACCCAACAAAAAAGTGGCGGATCCAGTCCATGGTGTCGCGTTGTCCACGTGTGGAGATGAGTATTACTCAGCGGCAGACGCCACCAAGGAGGGCTTAGACTTCCGCCAACTCATGTGAGAGATCTTCGACGAGCCCATCGACGGAACAACTACCACATGGGAAGACACCACAACGCGATTACATACTCACATAACGCACCGTTTGCGAGAAGACCAAGCACATCGACCTAAAGCGGCACTTCATCAAGGACCACGTGGAACATGGAACTCTCAAGTTGCGGTACCTGCCTACGGACCGGATGGTGGCAGGTATGTTCATTAAACCTTTGCATGGACATGCACTCGCAAGCCACCGAAGTGCCATATTGGGAGGAGCAAACCCAAGGCAACGCTTCATCCCGTACCTATCTATAGGGGGAGTGATGTTATCAATACTTACTCGTAAGTAGTTAGAGACAGCTAGTGTAAGCTACTAGTCTATACGTATTTAGTACATGCCCTAACCATGCAGAGTTGTACACTAGACATTGGTCTCTAGTATGTCGATACGGAGCTGTCGCTAGCCTTCAACTCCTCACTTCCTTTGTCCCGACACCAAGCCTCATGTTGGTTGTCAGAGTCACTATCCCTTTGTGTGACTTTGACTATAACTAAGTATATTCTAGTTACCATCCATATTGAACGTATTTGCACACTTCTACACAAACGTTTCCGTGTCTTTGGCCTTGTGCAAAATTGGGCTCCGGCTTTGTCGTTGGATGGTGCCGCTTCCACTGGGCAAGAAGTCGACATGTACTCCACATTTATTCTTGCGCTACCGGAGGACGATCTCTTCATCATCGAGAATGCTAGCGAGGATAACAAGACATGCGGCCACACTGCGTGGACCGCGTTAGTCCATCAATATGAGGGCGATGATATTTACCGGGGTACGGAGCTATTGCCGGACTTGGACACGCCGCAAGCGGACGGCCGGAGTGGCATTCAATACATGAACCGGTTAGTTCGATTGCAGCGACACCTTGCCCGAGTTGGGGACGGCGTCCACGACCGGCGTATCAGAATGTACTTGGTGAAGGGCATGCGCAGCGAATAACACTCCATCCCCGACGCATGGGACGTACACAACCTCAGTATGGATGCCGTCAAGCGTGATCTTCGTCAAAAGAGCATGCGCATCGAGAGTCGTGCGCAATCACATACAATGGAGCATCCAACGCCTACGGCTTTTGCAACGTCTCATGATGACGTAACGGCGGCCGGTTGATGGTATTCGTAGGCATAGGGCTGCAAATGGTGGTGTTGATATTGATGCTAGTGGACAAAGGATTGTACTTGGTGGTGCTTTTGGTGGTGTTGTTGCTACATGTGGAGCTATTGCTGATAGATGGCAACATGTTGATGTTGTTGTTACTTATGCTGGTGGGTCTCGAGCCGCTGTTGTTGGTGCTGCTCGTGATGCTCATGATGGTGTTGTTGCTCGTATTACTCTTGCATGTGTTGATGCTAGTTGGCGGCCGGTTGTTGGTAGTCGTAGGCAAAGGGCTGCAACTAGTGGTACTACTACATGTTGAGTTGCCGCATGTGTTGGTACTGGTGCTGGTTGGCGGCCGGTTGCTGCCCCTGGTGATGGTGTTGCTGGTGTTGTAGCAGCCGCCGGTGCTCGTTCGTGGCCAATTGTTGTTGGTGGTCCTAATGGGCAAACAGTTGGTCGTGCTACTGCTAGGGGCGCTGTTGCACCTGTTGGCGTTGGTTGGCGATCGGCCGTTGCTACCGGTACTCATAAGCATAGGGTTGCAACTAATGATGGTGCAACTCATGTTGCTAATGATGGTGTTATTGTTGCTGCTTTGGGAGCTGCGGCTTTTGGGGCTGCCTCGCACCCACATGCTCTAGTGTTGGTATTGGTGGAGGGGGCACATAAATGCGGCTGGTGGTAGGGCCGGTGGTGGTGCTTTTGCAGCTGCTTGTGGTGGCTCGCGCCCGGTTGATGTTGCATGGGCTCTTGGACACATAGCTCAAGCTAGCACGGACTGGATCCGCCATTTTTTTGTTGGGTTCGGATCCATGAGTACTTGATTTTTTTGGATCCGGAACTAGTGAGTACCTCTAAAAAAGGGATCCGGATCCCGCGATTACCTGTGATTCTAGGGTTCGGACCCCGCGATTACCTGTGATTCTAGGGTTCGGACCCCGCGATTACCTGTGATTCTAGGGTCCGGATCCCGCGATTACCTGTGATTTTAGGGTCCGGATCCAGCGATTACCTGTGATTCTAGGGTTCGGATCCAGCGAGTACCTGTGTTTTTGATTTCGGAACCGAGTACATGAGTACTTCTAAATTTTTTGGTTCCGTTGGATTCGTTGGGTTCGCGATTCCAACAAGTACTCGAAGTACTCATGCAAATTGATACAAATTGCGCATTCTGGGGGAAGTTTGTACTGCAAATTGAATTTTTACATCTCTACTAGTTCTATGCGCCTGCTTATGCTTGGATCCCATACAGTAGATACGTACAATTCACTTCCCATACTTTCTGCCCGCTGCAAACATATTAGTACTTTACAGTCTATCCCATACAATTTAGCAAAGCTTTTGGTCCCTCCGGCAAGTGCCACAAGCAACGTATGTGAGTTTATAGCCCTCCGGCTCAAAAAAGACACTTGCCATCACAGGGAAACAGGTTCCGATGCAGTACCATTTTTCACATATGATGTGACAAGTAATGCCAAATGGTATATCGCATGGCCAGTGCGAGTCCACCAAATGAACATTAAATGCACAAAACATGGATGAAAACAGGTTTAAGACAACCATTTCTTACAGTTTATATAGACTTGTGACAACCATATTCCTCGCGCATACATAATTCAACAATTACATGAGACTAACAAGGCATCATCTAGGCTATCTTCCTTGGTGTTCTTCTTGAACGCGTCATGCATTCGCCCCGCTTTGTTGAACAAACGCTCGCATGCAGCAGAGGTAGCATGCATAGATAAGTACTGCCGCGCCATTAAAGCCAAATCGGGGTACATAGCTGCATGTGTTTTCCACCATGTCAACACACAAATGTCCTTGTCCATTTCTTGGGGCAGCTCAAGGTAACGCTCTAAGTCATCCTTTTCCACGTGCTTGGCTATAGAGGGCGTCACACGCCCATTCAAATCCCCGGAAAGGAATGCAGTGAAAGACTTACTCTTCGACGACATCAATTGCTTGCCAAGCTCTGCAGCATTCATGCTTGGATAAGCACCGCCTTCTGCTCGCTCTCTTCCGGCTCTGTGCGCCACTGCTCTCCAAATTCCCTTCTTGCAGCCGCCAAAATTGTAGGCGCAAAGTCGGGACAAATGCCATTGAAGTCCAGATTCTTAAACCTGCACAATTCACATTTTTAGTTAACATAGCAAATGCACAAGTAAATTTGCATACACACATACACACACACACACACACACACACACACACACACACACACACACACACACACACACACACACACACACACACACACAGGAACACGTAGAGAGCATACAAAATAGGTACACAAACGAACACCACACACACATACACACACATTCAGAAGCAGATGCACATACAAGCCAACACACACACAAGCAGATAAACACAAACACATCCATAAGACACACACATGCATAAGACAAACACACACACAAACATAAACACACATGCATAAGACACACACACAAACACACATGCAGAAGTACATGCGCATACAAGCACGCACACACACACACACACACACACACACATACAAGCACTCAATACAAATATGCATAAGCATATACACGCAAACACACACACACACACACACACACACACACACACACACACACACACAAGGACGCTCAGATACAATCACATATATTTATCAACATTCAGTATTTTTATCAGGTATATAATAAAAACACATGTGCAAAATTTAAACACATGCACACACAACTATTACAAGGTACTCACCGAATGTCCAGCAATGTCGCAATCCCTATCTTGATGTAATCGTTCTCCCTTATGTTCGTGAAAAAACGCTCAATGATTCCGGCCCGCAGACTCTCCCTTGCCTCCGCCATATGAGGCTCCATGTCCTTCGCTTCGATGGTGTACAAGTCCACATCCCTCCGCTCATCTTGCAGTGAAACGGGCCTGTGTGACGACAGCTGCTTTAACAGAGTGCCTCACATAGGGTAAACAAGTGATATGGTTACATAGTCCCCCTGCAGCAAATTCACAACTTGAGCCACTGGCCACAGCACAGTGCAACAATATGCTTAAAGACAAAGTAACCTTTTATGTGGGAAATCAAAGAACAGAAAAGCATCACAGAACAACGATAACAAAGTGTCGACAAGCTCAACTGCAACGCTATTAATATGGCTTTGATAGAGCACATAAACAGAGACATAAATGTGCGGGCGGAGGCGGGGAGTGGGCGCCATGCGGCGCTACCGAACCGCGCAGTGCAACAATATGCTCAACGACAAAGTAACATTTTACGTGGGAAAACAAAGAACAGAAAAGCATCACAGAACAACGATAACAAAGTGTCGACAAGCTCAACTGCAACGCTATTAATATGGCTTTGATAGAGCACATAAACAGAGACATAAATGTGCGGGCGGAGGCGGGGAGTGGGCGCCATGCGGCGCTACCGAACAGCGCAGTGCAACAATATGCTTACCGACAAAGTGAAATTTTACGTGGGAAAGCAAAGAACAAAAAAGCATCACAAAACAGCGATAACAAAGTGTCGACAAGCTCAACTGCAACGCTATTACTATGGCTTCGATAGAGCACATAAACAGAGACATAAATGTGCGGGCGGAGGCGGGGAGTGGGCGCCATGCGGCGCTACCGAACAGTATAGTGCGACAATATACTAAACGACAAAGTAACCTTTTAGGTCGGAAAGCAAAGAATAGAAAAGCATCACAGAACAGCGATAACAAAGTGTCGACAAGCTCAACTGCAACGCTATTACTATGGCTTCGATAGAGCAAATAAACAGACATAAATGTGCGGGCGGAGGCGGGGAGGGGGCGCCATGCGGCGCTACCGAACATCACAACGCAGCTAACTCGGGGGTGAGGGCAAAGCGGAGGGGGGGGGAACTCTTGCTTACCTCTTCAACTTTCTCTTGCTCGTTGTGAAAGTCTTCCAGCAGGGTGGACCAATAGGCTTGACGCCTTACGTTGAGCTCGGTTTTTGAAGTGGCGGCTAATTGTGATAGGACTGGATGTGGACGGGCAGGTTATGGTGGATTTCAAGCGCGTACGCAGCGTTTAAATAGCCCTTGGGTGGGCTACAATCGATTCAAGGCTGCGGAATGACAGCAATCAGGGCTATTGAACCAATCCTAGACATACACCTCAGCAGATTTGCATTGCCAAATACCTCCCAAAAAAACAGCGTGTCAGTTCGGGCAACCACAGATTCGTGAGATACTCGGAATCGTGAGTACTGATTGGGTATCACGATTCCACATCGTTTTGCGAGGATGAGGTACTCGCGATTACCGCGGATCCATTAAAGTACGATGAATACCGGATCCAACGATTACTTACAATAACTGGTACCGGAACCAACGATTACTTACAATAACTGGTACCGGAGCCAACGATTACTTACAATAACTGGTACCGGAACCAACGATTACCTACTGAACCTAGGGTTCGGACCCCGCGATTACCTGTGATTCTAGGGTTCGGACCCCGCGATTACCTACTGAACCTTGGGTTCGGACCCCGCGATTACCTACTGAACCTAGGGTTCGGACCCCGCGATTACTTGTGATTCTAGGGTCCGGACCCCGCGATTACCTGTGATTCTAGGGTCTGGACCCACGATACCAAGTCCGAACCCGAGTAGTCTCGTGGATTCGCGGCTCCTTAGGATCCGGATCCAGTCCTTGCTAGCTAGTGATGGCGTTGCAAGTGGTCCTTCTGCAAGTGTTGGTCGGTGATTGGCCGTTGCTGCCAGGGCTCGTGGGCAAAGGCTTGACGGTGGTGCTGGTGCATGCGATGTAGCTGCTAGTGCTAGTGGACAAAGTGCTATTGCAGGTGGGCAGATGGTTGCACTTGCTTGTGCTGGTGGGCGGTCATATGTTGATGCTGGTAGGCAGAAGGTTGCAGCTACTGATAATGGTGCTCGGGCTTGTGTTGCTATGCGGCTCACTCTAGAAGCCCAATCGAGTACGGGCGGCCTCCGTCGCTGCGTGGGTGCGATGACCCGCTCGGATGAGGGCAATCGCTGCCGCCTGCTCTGTCGGTAGTGGTGGGCCGTGCGACAGCGTGTCCAAAGCCTCGCCAATTGCCGCGTTGGCGCAAGTGTCGAAGAAGGCATAGCACCCGATGTGTAGGTACTCGTCGTATGCCGATTGGGTGCGTTTGTCGCTTAGAGCTCGGGCGGTGTCGTCCGTAAGAGTCCACATACGTGGCTCCTCGATGTCGCGAGAGGGACGTTCGAGGCCGGCCGTGATGACCTCGCCGTAGTAGGCGAAGTCGACGAAGTCGGACGCGGAAGGGTCGGGTTCGTCGTCAAGCAGGTCGATAGGCGGCTTAGGGGGCCCCTTAGCACCCTACCTCGCTGGGGTCGCGTCGGCGGGAATGGACTGTTGTTGATCAGTAGTAGCAGATGTAGCTGTCGTCTGCTGGAGCTGGGCGAGTAAGGCAGCGTTAGCCGCCAAAAACTGCTCAGTGATCCGTTGTTCCGATGCTAAAACTGCCGTACGAATCTGCTCGGCTGTGCGTTGTTCGATCGAGGTAACGTGAGGGTCGGCCGCAGCGGCGGACGTCGATTGCTAAGGCTGCATGTTGCGGAACTGCGTAGCTGAACGAGGGGAAGTGTCGCGTGACGCTCGAGTGCGCATGGGACGGACCCCCGGCGGGCAGCCAGCAATTGAAGCGAGCGACAGATTCTATTTTAGCTCGAAGACGCTGACTACACGACGACAACACCTGTGCTTAGCGACTTGTGTTTTGGAGACGCGATGCTACTCGCACAACGTTTTCTTTGGCACTACGAGAGCAAAATGAGGATTGAGGGATTTTTCGAGGTGAAGATGCAAGCGCGTGACAAGTGGATTGGCTTTTATGGGAGCACCAAATACGGGATGGTCTACGCGACGCTGATGCTTTCGAAGATTTCAACGAGGGAGTTAGCGATGCGGCAGTATTTTTGCTGTTGGCCTACCGAAAGCTTCAAGTGGAATATCGGACCTACCGATGGGCCGTATCTTCACGAGGAGCGTGCTACTGATAAGTTTATTTCCCGGATTTTTTTCTCTCTATTCGTACAACCAGACTTTTATCGAGTCCTGCCATACGAGTAGAAGAGCGCAAGTATCTGTGCATGAAGGACTGCTTCAGTACCGGAGGACACTTTATTGAAGCGAGCGATATTTCTTATGGCTACCTGTAAACAAGTCTCAGAGGAGAGGCGACCAAAACCGCTACAGCGAGCTGCGATATGCTTGCTGTTTATTCAGCGATGCTGGACGACCTGGCAATATGTGGACTACCGCTACGCTGCGACGATTTCTTGCTTTCTTGAGAGGGTGCTGCTAACGCAGTTATCGTCACTGTCGAGCTACTGAGCAACGCGAGGCGGTTAGATGCTACGGACGGCTAAGAGAGAAGCAACTACCGGGCGCAATGGGAGTCGACTTCGGGGAATTGCGTCAAGACTTTTATTCGACATACCGACTACGCCCCGGAGCACTGCTAAGGTTGCGAACTTCAACTTGTACATTGTTTTTTTCTGACCCTTTCTGGTCCTGATCTACTGCTGGATGTGTTGTCTGCCGACGACACCAACAACGAGGACGTTGTTGCTTAAGAAGGCGAGAGTGTCATAGTCTACGACGATGACACTGGAAGATTATTAGTATTAGCGAGTAATATCATCTGCTGATGCTGAATAATAATGGTATTTCCTTTAAATAGCAGCTTCGTATCTTTGGATACAGGATTAGAATAGTATAAAAATTTTCTTACAAGAGAAAGCAGTGGAGGCCACTAAGCAAGGAAAAGAAAGAAAGGAAGAAAAAACCTAAGCCCGAGGAACAGGAAGGCATGCCACAACACCAGCACTGCCCTCCTGAAAAGCGTCGCGGAGATAAGAACCCAGAGTGCCATGAAGAGCAGCAGAAAGACGTTGCATGAATTCTCGTCGCACATCCCCCAAAAAACGCCGAAACGGAAGAGAAGTAGATCGACGAACAAAATGTTGCATACGGACATAACTGTCAGAGCGCAAGGAACGAAAGTCAGCGGCCTTCATGCCAGGGAAGCGACGTACAGCCACCAAAATAGCCAAGCGATCGACCAACTCAGCCGCCATCGGCGCCAACCGGCCCCCATCCTCCATGGCGAAGGGGTAGTAGTCATGGACCGACTGAACCGAAGGCGTGCCAAGCAAAACGGAAGTGCGGAGGTCCGCATCAAGTTTGCCTTGCTGAGCTCCCAATGCAAGGCTGCCAGGGAGTGGAAGGCGAGCACCTATACGAGGAACGTTGGTGTTCGTGCGAGCACTTGTAACCGTCACATCAACAACAAGATGGCGGTGCGGAGCCATGAAGTCCAACCAAACCGCATCCCCAGGACGATCACGTGAAGCTCCCGACCGAATACGGCGGACCTCCAACCGCAAGTCCCGGCCCTTAGTAGCCCCCGCTTCAAGCATGAACTCTTCAAGCACGTGGACAATGCGGTCATGGAGTTGAATGATATACCAAGAGCACGGGCACCGGGGGATATGGTCCATGAGCATAGCGGCTGTTGAGCGCTCACCCGACATAAAGATCCCCGATACCGTCGACGAAGATCCATACCCGCGAGATTCTGAAGGGGCCTCATTGCACCGAGGGCATTTTCGAACATGAGCGGCGCGCTCCGCAATCAAGCCAAGCACCCGGTGGGCTGCCATAATATAGCAATCGGATGGCACCTTGAAACTGGACTCATGTGAAGCGAAGAAGAGAGCTAGGATTAGAATGATAATAAATTGTATATAACACACGATAGGGTGACATGACGAGTATAGCGACGAAAGGAGCGAGCTCGTCATATTAGAATAATTGTACATATAGAATATTTAGTACCAGTACCGGAAGCGTGGGATGATGAATAATTATACCCGCACCGGTTCTAGAATTAGCTAGAGGTGAAGTCTCTAGAGACTTCTAGAGTGTCGCTGTGCTGCGACAAGATAATAGTCTATAGTAATATTTAGTAGTTTAGATTAGAAGCAACACAGCACACGAAATTGGAATTGGTGGTTTTCTGGTACCTTCGACCGGACGCCTATAAATTTAGCGACCGGCACATTTGCCAGGGAGTCACTCGGGTTACCGTTTATCGGTAGAACTGTAAGAAGAACCCCTTTCCAATCATCCACTCTATTATTCCTTCCATTGGGAAACGATTCAGAGAATGGGCCCTCGATGCCGCTCGTCCTGCTAGAGGGCGAGTGGTCCCACAGCAATTTCTCAAGACGTACAAACACTCGATCAATTGAATTGTCCTAAGCGCCGACTTTCCCTCCCCGTGGAGTTTGGGGGGCTCAATGTACCGTCCTCGAGCTCAACGCCGAGCGTGCTCACTATGTTTCATTCACTACGACCCTTACCAACCTGATTATTGAGTACGAGTCCGAGTCGCTAGGTCCTATGTACGGTCTCATCCCGCGGGAACTACAGAATGTTGCAATTTTTACTTCACCTAAAGCGGTCCAATTGCGAAGTTAGTATGAAACGATCTCCACTATGGGCGGGTTTTCGAAATCGGGTCTCGTGGTGTTGACTAACACACTAAATCAAGACCTTTCAGATTATGTTGGGTCTGATACCGATTTGGTGGTATCTCCGGTTAACAATGCGGTTGCGCCCGCTATCCAATTGACTTGCCTACAACTTCCGACTCCCGATGCTCTCACGCGCTGGGGAGTTCCGGGGGCCACATTCACCGGGGCATTCTGCGCATTCTCCGTGCCCGGGCCTACCTTGACCTCTTGGCGTTTTGCAGACCTTCCCCACCGGACTATATGAGGGTGATTTCGGATACGGGTCGCGGAGCTTTGGCTCTCTTTTTCGCTTCACATGAGTCATGTTTCAAGGTGCCATCCGACTTCTATAAGATGGCAGCTCACCGGGTGCTTGGCCTCATTGCGGAGCGCGCCTATCATGTTCGAAAGTGCCCTCGGTGCAATGAGGCTCCCTCAGAGTCTCTTGGGTCGAGATCTTCGTCGACGGTATCGGGCACATGTATGTCGGGTGAGCGCTCCACAATTGCTATGCTTATTGACCACACCCCCCGTTGTCCGTGCTCGTGGTGTGTCATTCAGCTCCACGACCGGATTGTCCACGTGCTTGAAGAGTTCATGCTTGAAGCGGGGGCTACTAATGGGCGGAAGTTGCGGTTGGAGGTCCGCCGTATTCGGTCGGGAGCTTCTCTAGATCGTCCTTGGGATGTGGTTTGGCTAGACTTTATGGCTCCACACCGTCATCTTGTTGTTGATGTGACGGTTATAAGTGCTCGCTCGAACACCAATGTTACTCGTATAGGTGTTTGTTTCTTACTCCCTGGCAGTCTTGCATTGGGAGCTCAGCATGGCAAATTTGATGCGGACCTCCGCACTTTTGCTATGCTTGGCGCGCCTTCGGTTCAGTCGGTCCATGACTAATATCCCTTCGCTCTGGAGGATTGGGGCCGGTTGGCGCCTATGGCTGCTAAGTTGGTTGATCGCTTGGCTACTTTGGTGGCAGTTCGTCGCTTCCCCGGCATGGGTGGTGCCGACTCTTGATCTTTGCGTTTTGACAATTACGTCCGTATGCATCATTTCATTCGTCGAACTACATATGTTCCCTTTCGGCGTTTTTGGGGGGATGTGCGACGTGCATTCATGCAACGTCTTTTTGCTGCTCTTCATGGTACTATGGGTTCCTATGCCCGCGACGCTTCGCACGAGGGCAGTGTTAACGCTGTGGCATACCTTCATGTTCCTCGGGCTTTGGTTTTTTCCTCTTTTCTTCTTTTTGCTTTGGTGGCCTCCACTGCTTCTTTTTGTAAGATTTTGATGGACCTTGCAAAAAGAAGGTCCATCAAAATATTTATGGCATACAGAGGTGTACGAATACATGTAGGTCCAGAGGAAAAGCTATTGGAGGTATACGGTATAGCTTCAATAACGAAATTCGGAACGAAAATTGTACGGACGCATACCGGACAAGCCAGGGCGCGTGTCGGAATCGGAAACGGATAGTTACACGTAGGTCGTGCCGGCTCCACAAGGGGGTTGGCTGTGGTGACAAAAGAAGTGAGAGGAGAGAGATGGCGGCCGGCGATGGCACCGGTATGGCCGGCCGACCGCCCCTAATAGGGAATAGAGTACCGCTAATAGCATAACACTAAGTACAAGGATGACAAATAGCTACCTTGTACATAAGCACTAGGCAACGGGATGCTAGTGTTAACACCCCCCTCAAGGTAGCTGAGGTCTTTACGTCGTCCTAGCTTGCGTTGAGGAAGGTGCCATCTTGGTCGAAAGTGTAATGCTTGTAGCGCGTGTCTCAAGCCGGGTAGGTGTAGCGACATGCGCTCACATGAATGTGCCGCTACCGGCGAGTTGCCGACATGAAGCGGTTCCAAATGTACTGCGTAATAATGTACTATTCTGACATGTAGCGGGAAAAACTGTCCGCGGGCGAATTAGCCGACGCATGAGAGCGACCGGCGAGGAAGAAGCAAAGCCAACAAGGCCGTTAGGAGCGTGTAGGCACGCACAAGCATAGACGGGCGCTCGTGTCGACTCCCCCCTTTCGCCGCGGGAAAAGTAAGCTCCCCGCTAAGTTAGGTGAGCGTTGCGGCGTTGCCTCGGGAAAAACAGTAACATTACTAATCAAAGTACGCACCTGCAAAATTTTCGCGGGTCGGTTTTAAACAGCCAAATCCGGTCGAGAGCATCGGTAGGCTGAAGGCTAGGTGAGACTGAAATCTGGGTGGGGCGAGCGTGGCGCCATGCGCTTTGCACACGCTTCACACACGTCCTATCATCTTCATTTTACGTGGAAGATGATAGGACAGTCGCGGACAACCATCTCGAAGGTGAAGCGTGGTGTCGGTTGGACGATAAATTACTAGCGTGGCGCCGAGCGCTTTACACACGCTCTACTCTCTTTTTTACGTGGGATTTGGTAGGACCAGCGTGGCGCCGAGCGCTTTACACACGCTCTTCTCTAGTGTAACTTGGTGGAGGGCCCATAACTTGTAGGAGGGTATGGTGGAGGTGGTGGGAGCAGGTCCATGGGCTGCTCGTGGCTCGGGAGTTCGCGCTGCGCGTCGTGACGGCGTTGCGCGACAGTGGGGTCAGCATCATCAGCTGCAGTAGCAACAATTGCAGCGTCGGCGGTCTGTGCGTCCAAACGAGCGTTAATGAGCACCATTTGCTAAAGGACTAATGCGAGCGTATCATGGGCAGGACCGAGCGAACTATGCTGAGAGCTGGGGACATGGGAATCAGCAGGCGTGGCAAGAGGAGAGTCGGCCGAACGAGTTTTTGGTGCCATCGCGGCATACGAAAGAACGAACAAGACGACAGGCAGCGGTAAGAACCGCTAGCCGGACTTGTGCCTAACAGCGGTTTGAGAGAGACGGCCTGCTTACTTGTGTCTTCGTTCAAATTGAGCTAATGGACAGGCCGTTGTGGCCATCGCTTGACTTCGCTTTTCAAATTACATGTACGTGTACATGTACACAATATCTTAAAGTAGTACAACAGTAGCGGCCAAGTATGATAGTACACTATAGGTACCCCACATCCCCGCCTCGACCCGAGTCGGATCCCGCGTTGACCCACGCGTAATTGATGTAATCACCATGATGACCAATAGCCAGTGAGCCAGCTGCCATATAACACGTTGACCGTCTATTCTCCCCCGACCCCACTTGCCGGTTGCGGCGGTGCAAGCGTTATTATCGTCGACCCCTCCGGCCCACCATCGATCACATGTGCGGAGCCATGCGCACGCGTGCCGGCCGCGTCCGGTGAGCTACCGCCACGCCAACGTCTCGCCTCTCACGACGACGACGACGCGCATGAGTTTGACCACATATCAGTATAGACCCCCTCGTGTTGGTAATGTACTCGTCACGGGGTCGGTTGACTACGAAGTCGTGACGCGCTACGCACATGACAACGCCAAGGCCGTGGGCGACGACAATAATAAGGGCGATGACGGATTTCCCCGCCGCCTCCGCATAAAGTATGGCAAGTCCGGAATGCATGCCCCTTCAAAGAAATTAGAAGACCCCTCTAAATATCGTGAGCGCCTCAGCAAGCGCGTCGGGTGTCCATACAACATGATTATATATGGAAGACTACTAGCCGTCCGGTCGAGCACACATGCCAAGCGGGGTGCGAAGACTGCCCGCCATGGGTCGTCACGACCGTTTATGGTTTGAACCACGGCCCGTGCGAGGGCCTCAATGGAACTTGCCACACCCTTCACCCCCATTGCCAAGACCTTGCCAAAACCCGACAAGCAAATCACCGACGCGGTACGGTAGGTGATGCCGTTGGGTAGCTTGTGTTTCACTTCCTCACCGTTTCTAAGACTATGACCGAGGAAGCATTCCATGCACGGTGTGAACCCCTTCCCTTCCCGTCTGTCCCATTAGCTCGCCCTATTCCACAGCATTACCAAGTATCCCCTCCTAAAGTCATGCCCTTGATCTATGGGAGATACATAATGTTTAGAGGGGTAACTTCTATCGGGACGATTTCCACAAAGACTCTCTCTCCCTCCCCCTCTCTCTCTCCCCCCCCTCCCCCCCCCCCCCCCCCCCTCTCTCTCTCTCTCTCTCTCTCTCTCTCTCTCTCTCTCTCTCACACACACACACACACACACACACACACACACACACACACACGCACACACACACACACACACACACACACACACACACACACACACACACACACTGTAGCAAATATTTTTCATAAATATGATAAGAACACAGTTTTCACACAATCAAACACACACACACACACACACACACACACACACACACACACACATGTGCACACACACACATCGTCAGCCATATATATGTATATAATTCAAAAGTATGATATGAGCATTGCTTTCACACAGTCACACACACACACATTGTATCATTCATACACAGAGTATTATTATATTTTCAGGAAGCCAGACACACACAAAGAGACACACATAAGGTTTCTCTCTCTCCCACTCACCTCATAGTCAAAAAACATTTCACACAGTAAGACAAAGACAGACATACAGATACACACACACACACACACACACACACACACACACACACACACAAATCAGCACGTAGCCACACAAATCCACACATAATTCTCATACATATTTAACGAATACAACTTTCACACAGTCAGACACACACACGCACACCCACAATTATTTATGTACACAACAATGTCACACACACAATAGCCCGCACACACTTATAAGTACCCTATCGCTCTCTCTCTCTCTCTCTCTCTCTCTCTCTCTCTCTCTCTCTCTCTCTCTCTCCATCCCTCTATCTTTCTCTCCTTATTTACAATTGGACAAAGTGACCATCAATGCTAGCAGCATGCACGCCACCACACGCCGTATCCACTATCATAATTGTGGTGATACAGTGTGCTTGTGCAGTTGACACCTACTGATTGCGCAATATCCTTTGGTTGCCATTCGATTCGAGCTGCCACATCGTGGACGTACGCCACCCATCTGTGCCACGAGGAGATGAGAAGCATCGGGAACTACCAAGTGGTGGACTCCTACGAGTCTAGCGGAGTGCTTTAAGATGACGACAAGTTAGCCGAGATCACCTTGGCGCATGAAGGAGACGTCCCCGAGCCTGCCCGAGGTCGACGGGGCGACGCTCGATCTATCGCGCTTCACGGCGCACCTTATTGACCATGCCGAGCTGGCTGAAACCCCTCTCTATTGGCCACACGCCCACAACCGGGCCAAATGCCCCAAATACTTGTCGGCTGAGGAGAGAATCTCGCGAGCAACCCGCTGATGGCGCTCCTACCATTGCTAAGTCGTTTTCCAGGGACAGCATCGTAGTCGTAGGATGATATTTACGGGTAGCGATATCAATTGCAGCACGAACAATATCTATGGAGACTGAGAGCGCACTGTGCCCGAGTAGAGATACTTGTAGTTTGTAGTAGTCGTAGTGATGTACTGTTACCAGCAAGCCTGGGGATGTCCAGATTTGGACAGTTGGTTGCAAGAACTGGTGAGGATACAAATATAACACCATATCCACTAGACACAAGTAAGGCCTCCCACTCCCTGGCAGCCTTGCATTGGGAGCTCAGCAAGGCAAACTTGATGCGGACCTCCGCACTTCCGCTTTGCTTGGCACGCCTTCGGTTCAGTCGGTCCATGACTATTATCCCTTCGCCATGGAGGATGGGGGCCGGTTGGCGCCGATGGCGGCTCAGTTGGTCGATCGCTTGTCTATTTTGGTGGCGGTTCGTCGCTTCCCTGGCATGGGTGCCGCTGACTCTCGTTCCTTGCGCTCTGACAATTATGTCCGTATGCAACATTTTGTTCGTCGATCTACTTCTGTTCCGTTTCGGCGCTTTTTGGGGGATGTGCGACGTAAATTCATAAAACGGCTGCTCTTCATGGCACTCTGGGTTCCTATCTCCGCGACGCTTTTCAGGAGGGCAGTGCTGGTGCTGTGGCATGCCTTCCTGTTCCTCGGGCTTAGATTTGTTTTTTTCCTCCTTTCTTCTTTTTTGCTTGGTGGCCTCCACTGCTTTTTCTTGTAAGAAAATATTTTATTCTCATTTATTTATTGTATGGTCAGATTGATTTGAATCTAGAGGTTTGCATATCCAATATCATGTGTACGGGACAGTAACTCTAGCGGTTACTGTTACCGTTTAATATCGGCGCGTCTCACCTGCAGGGCAACCACCTTGCCCGAGCAGTTAGACGTAGCCAACGACCAACGACTTCCCCAACGGTCAGCTCTAGCTAGCCCGTGCCTTATAAGCCGTAGCTAGCCACGAGCCTAGGCACTCTCTGCTTTCGCGCTCAGCCAATCTAGGCTTCGCGCGAATGCAGTCTCGACTCTCGTAGTCGAGTAGGGTGTCAATCTTACTTTTCGTCCCATGCGCACTCGAGCGTCACGCGACACTTCCCCTCGTTCAGCTACAGAGTTCCCCAATATGCAGCCTGAGCAGTCTACATCCGCCGCAGCGGCCGACCCTCACGCTACCTCACTCGAACAACGCACAGCCGAACAGATTCGTACGGCAGTTTTGGCATCAGAACAACGGATAACGGAACAGTTTTTGGCGGCTAACGCTGCCTTACTCGCCCAGCTCCGAGGGACGACAGCCACACCTGCTGCTACTGATCAACAACAGTCCATTCCCACCGACGCGACCGCGACGGAGGGTGGTAAGGCGGCCCCCGAGCCACCTATCGACCTGCTCGACGACGAACCCGATCCCTCCGCGACCGATTTCGTCGACTTCACCTACTACGGCGAAGTCATCCCGGCCGGCCTCGAACGTCCCCCTCGTGACGTCGAAGAGCCACGTCTGTGGACCCTCACGGACGACACCGCCCGCACTCTGAGCGACAAGCGCACCCAAGCCGCCTACGACGAGTACCTACACATCGGGTGCTATGCCTTCTTCGACAGCTGCGCCAACGCGGCAATTGGCGAGGCTCTGGACACGCTGTCGCAAGGCCCACCTTTATCGACAGAGCAGACGGCAGCGATTACCCTCACATCCGAGCGGGTCATCGCACCCACATGGCGACGGAGGAGGCCGCCCGTACTAGATTGGGCTTCCTCCGCCTCACCAAGGGCGGACAAACGAGCACGGATGCGGACCGCGTCTTTGCCGAACTGGCCCACGAGCGCTTTTGCCGACCGCGCCCTACCGCGGTCTCCGGCACATTGGATGCGCTTCGCCAAGCGTTTGTCGACCGCACGCTGGAAGTCAGCCTACACGCCGCCAGCAAGGCCGCCGCCGGGGCTGCCTTCGCCAAAGTCACGCCAAACAGGCCCCCCGGTCCCGACGCACGAGCCCGCAAGGCCGCCGCCGACAAACGCAAAGCCACAGCAGCAGCAGCAGCGGCAGCCCGCGCCACCGCGCCACCCAAGCCGACCGACCCGGCTAAACCCACGACCAAGAAATGACGGTGTGGCCCGCCGCGCCGATTCCTGCTCCCCGACATCTTCCTACATGCGCCACCGCGTACGTCGAAGATGGCGGGAGTGGGAGCGCATCGGCGCGAGCGGCCAAGTCCTAAATTGGATCCGCCATGGCGTCCGCGTAAAGTTCAAACACGGCCTACGCCCCAAGCCCTTCAACCACGGCATCTCTATGCTCGACGCGACGCCGGCCCAACTCGAGTTTCTAAACTCGGAGCTTCCCCGCTTCGAGGCTTGCGGTGCTTGGGAGCGAGCGGACAACCCTCGCTACGTTTCCCGGATGTTTTTAGTTCCAAAACCCGGGTGCAACCAATGGCGTTTGATTATCGACCTTCGAGAACTCAACCGTTATTGCTCGACCTTCACCATGACGTGCGAGACGCTCAAGCATCTACGTCACCTCTCGCGTCCGGGCGACTACTTCGTCTCCCTCGACCTTGCCGACGGGTACTACACCCTTGGCATCCGGGAGGAAGACCGGGACTTCTTCACGGTCAACTACCGAGGCACGCTATGGCGCCTAGCATGCCTTCCCATGGGTTGGTCGGGTTCGGCTTACTACTTTTGCAAGCTAACTCAAGTGTTCACAAACCACCTACGACGCCCTCCGCAACCTATGCCAGCGACTACCCCTCCCCACAGTCGCCGCCCTACAAAGCGCTTCCTCCGAAACACGCGATGGCGGGGGACCCGACTACTCCCCTACATGGACGACTTCCTTTTCCTCGCCGACTCCTACGCGGACGCTCTCTTACTACGACAACGCGTCCAAGCCCTCCTCGACACACTCGGCCTCGAACGCAACCCCAAGAAAGGCGTTTGGACACCAACTCAAGTCGGCGACCACTTGGGATTAACGGTGGACCTCCAACACGGCATGTTTCGCGCCCCTCCCGCAAAACTCCACCAGCTCGCGCAACAAGCCTCTTCCCTACTCGGACGGGCCGCTTCCAACGCCCGATGGCTTCCTACACGCCACCTTGCGGCGTTCGCCGGGAAAGCGCAGTTCCTCTACCTCGCAATCGCCCCCGCGCGCTTCTTTTTGCGCGAACTCCACGACGTGTTAGCCACACGTGTTGGGTGGGGCGGACGCGTCCGACTCACCCACCAATTACGCCGAGACCTCGAGTGGTGGCGCACGGTCCCCACTCAACACAACGGCCGGTCCATCTACAAGCCTATCGAGACCGCCTACCTCCACGCCGACTCGAGTGCTTACGGTTGGGGTGCCGTTCTAAACGAGGACTCCAACTATCAAGCCCGGGGCTTTTGGAGCGCTACCGACCGCCAACAACACATCACGTGGAAGGAACTTCGTGCGGTGCGACACGCGGTAGAATCCTTTCTACCCCAACTCCGAGGCCGGCAGGTCCTCCTACACGAGGACAACACGGCTGTGGTCGCCGCCCTCACCAAGCTCACCTCGCGCTCTCCCGCCATGATGGCCGAACTCCGTCGCCTATGGTACCTCCTCGACAACAACGACATCAACATCCGGCCACGCTACATCCGCTCGGCGGCCAATATATGGGCCGACAAGCTAAGCCGCGAGTTGGACTACGAAGACTGGCAGCTCAACCCCCGTGTTTTCTCCTACCTGCAACGCCGGTGGGGGCCCCACACTATCGACCGTTTCGCGTCCATGCTCAACGCGCAACTTCCCCGCTTCAACGCCCGCTGGCGCGACCCACTATGCGAGGACGTCGACTCCCTCCGCCTATCCGACGACGCGTGGCGCAGAGAAAACAACTACTGCAACCCACCCTGGTCTGCCCTCCCTGCCCTCGCCGCCAAACTCACCCAAGCTCAAGCCTCGGCCACGGTCATCGCCCCCTTTTGGCCCAACAAACCGTGGTACCACGCGTTCGCTCGATTGGCCACCGAAACGCTGCACTTCCCAGCGGCGCGCGACCTATTCTTTCCCGGCAGGCGCGGCAAGCCCGAGGGGGTCGGGCCTCCCGCGTGGAGCATCGTGGCCTTTCGTCTCTAACCCCTTCGTGGCTGTACACCCGACGCGGTGCGATTGGACGGGCGCTTCGCCCGGTACAATTAAACGCCCCTGTACAGCGCGGGCCGGCTCTGCGTACAGGACAGCCCCGCTACGGCCTACGCCTCGAAGCAGCACAGGCGCCCTGGTCCGCCAATCTGGCTGAAACTTTCCAAGACCTCCTAGGGTCTGACAAGCTAGGGGCTACGGCGGTCGCTCTACTCAGCAGCTCCCTAGCGCCCTCGACGTACTCCAGCTACGACAGCGCTCTGCGGCAATTTTTTAATTTTTGCACAGAGGAGAATATCGCCCCCCTACAGGCCACTCCCGCTACCATGGTCCGCTACACCGCGTGGCTAGCCCTGCTCGGCACGGTCGCCGCAAGCTCCCTGCAACCCTACTTCTCTGCTGTAAACAAGTTCTTTCGTGACCACCAGCGCCAACCTGTTGCTGTGGGCGACCTCCTGGCGGACGCCCGACGTGGCCTCGAAATCCTGCAGCACCGCCTCATCCCCGCCACCACGCGGCTTCCGCTACCCGCACCCGTTGCCCTCACCATCCTACAAGCCGCCGACACGCTACACCTCACCCTTCCGTGGACACCTGCAGCGCTCTCCCAACTGCAACGTTTTCGAGCTTGCCTCGCGGTGTGCGTCAATTACACCTTTTTCTGCCGGGCCGAAACTGGCGCCCGTTGTCAAACAGGCGACCTAATAGTTGACAGACCGTCGCAGCAAATCTGCCTCTATATAAGGAAGTCTAAAGGCGACCAGCGCCGCGACGCCAGCGATAAACAGGTTCTCGCTATCCCTGTCTCCGCCAACCCCGTCCTGGCAGACCTACTCGACTACTACACGGAGCAGCGCGCCGCCTTCTGCAAAAAATTCTACAGCAAGCCACCCCCGCTCGCGTTCTGGAGTTTCTCACCTTCAGAACCCTCCGCTGATTGGGGTGCCGCGTCCACCATCTCCACCTGGCTCTCCCTCGCCCTCCTCACAGTCCACTCGTCCGCGCCCGCCGGCTTTCCTCCCCGTAATCAAATTTATGGGTGGTTGGGCCAAGAACAGCTCTGTGACCGAAGGCAAATATATTGACCCAACCATGACCCCATCACCTGCTGCTTGGCGGTTCTTCGGCTGGCTCACTCCGTCCCCCCCACAATACTAATTCTGGCTGTGCAAGCCTTTGGCTTTAGGTTACTGGCAAAACGTGCCCTAGGGTAAATGGTCAGATTGATTTGAATCTAGAGGTTTGCATATCCAATATCATGTGCACGGGACAGTAACTCTAGCGGTTACTGTTACCGTTTAATATCGGCGCGTCTCACCTGCAGGGCAACCACCTTGCCCGAGCAGTTAGACGCAGCCAACGACCAACGACTTCCCCAACGGTCAGCTCTAGCTAGCCCGTGCCTTATAAGCCGTAGCTAGCCACGAGCCTAGGCACTCTCTGCTTTCGCGCTCAGCCAATCTAGGCTTCGCGCGAACCCACCCACCCATCCCTATAATCCTGCGCTAATTGACCCCCAGACCCTGTCTGTGGGTGTCTTTTGGCCAAATTGTAAGCAAGCTGACATCTTTGGCAAAACGTGCCCTAGGGTAAACGCTATAATTTGTACCATATATCGCGGTTGATGTACTGGATGCCGCCAGAGCTGTGATGCCGCCAGGTGGCGGACATGCGTTTCATCAGCAGCACGAAAGGTACAGGTACTACCAACAGGTACAGGTATCTGTACTCGTTGCGTTTATATATTTCATCAATGTCACATATCGCTGTACTGTGTATTGTAAGTACTACCTTTTATTTGCTTGGTGGTTTTCACTGCTTATTCTATTAGTACTATACCTGTCAGATCTAGCAGCCATGTAGTAGTTGTCGCAGGCAGCCGCGGCTCGCTGTTCTCCTCGCGCCGCTTCAGTCAACCGCACGACTGCCTCCGAGAATAATGACTGTCAGCTGCCCTGTGGCGTATTAGTTCAGCTTGCAGGCTGCGCACACTCACGACACTTCGTTTCCATATTTTTGTATTCATCCTGTGGCAGGTGTTGAGTGTGGGGAGTTGTTCCTCTGGTAGCGACCGTGGCCTCACCTTCTGCGACACTACTAAGCACCAACTCAGCGGCGACGCTTCGCTCCGGCGCTGTCCATCAACACTCAAACCCATCCGCCTGGGATTCCTTTTCGCGGTCGTCCTCAGGAAGACTACCCTTCCTAGATAGCTCGCGAATGCTGTGAAACGATGATTGGAAATCTGCGGAGTGCTAGCAGGGCTATCGTAGCCGCCTTCGGGCTCCTTGTACTTTTAGCCGGGACACCGGTAGCGATGGTACGACGCCCCTCCAACAATAACATGCTTTAGGCACTGACGTACCAGCCCTGTCACGACGCACGACCGCTAATTATACCCAACACTCGTCACAGTTTTTCACTACCCCATATCTTACCTGTATCGCGTCCTCCGCGCTACTTGCAGCGTCACCTTAAACCTCCTCCGGTTCTGGGACTTTCACTGTTCCGTCCCGACCCACTCTTCCCTGACCTCCCAGACTGACGAGGTGAAGACCGCCCCGCAATTTTATGACACGCCGTTTTCTGTTGCAGGCTCAGTGCGTCAGGCTATCAAACGGAGTAGTTGACTGCAGTGGGCGTGGTGGCGGTCGAGCACCACCACCATGGGTGCCATCCTGGCTAGCTCCGCCCTCTAATGCTGGGGTCGATAGCCGTTGGATGTGGCGTCAGTGGGGCTTCACCCCGCCGCCTCCCCGACAAAATCCCCCCAGGACTCCCTCTCCACCCCGCCAACGCTCCCCTCCGCCGCCCCCACCCAAACAGCCTGCGCAGGGCGCCCCGAAGCCAGCGGGCTGTATTTCTAGCGACACCGATAACGTGGGTGCGACGGTTGGCGGAGCAGCCTGTGCGGAGGTTTGTCCCAAACACTTTTTTCGTTTTCTTCGAAAAAGTTTATGACGAATCCCCCAACGCCTGGTCTCTGATTAGAAATCTCATTTTTTTCTCTACTGTGATTGTCAGGTATTGCGCCGTTGTTCTGGTGGAGCGCCAGCGCCTCGGGTGAGGTCGGTATGCTCCGAGTTTGACCGAGACGTGTGCCTGGATAAGGCCCCGCAAGTCGCACTCGAGTCGCAGCACGGGCAGTGTCTGCAGTTGCTGCTCTCCGGCGGCCGTTTCTGCAGCCCTGCGCAGAGCCAGCGATTTTTCCGGAACGTGGTTGAGTTCAGCTGCGGGGAAATATGCCCACAGTGTGATGCACTTGCACAGGCTGAGGGCGGAACCTGGGCTTAGTTTTAAAAATCTCTATTAAGAACTGCCAATGCTGTTTTGTGATTAAAAGAAGCAAGTGCATCAAGGAAAGAAAGCAAAACTTGGAAAGGTTAGTAAGTCTGAGACGGGAAGGATAAGCAATACAGGTAAAAGCTCCCAAAATCCGCGCCACATATCTGTTGCATATCATGGCGCATGTAAGATCCAAGGGATTGTGAAGAGCGGTCGACACACGCTGCCGGATGGCGCTTCCCATTATATATACTAAGCTACCTCCATTTCTTTTTGCTATTTATTTGATTGCCTTCTCTCGACGGGTGGCATGCTCCCCATTGTATTTGTTCACTATCCTTTAATCGGCGAGACTGCTTTAAGCTTGCGATGCTATGGACGTTGGTGACTTATGATAGGTATATATGTAGAATGGCAATCTATTGATGCATTGGAATTTTTTGGAGCATCTCCACGAGAAACGTGACAAGTACGGCTTATCATAATAGTGTGTGTCGGTGCCGTTGGATTCGAGCGTAAATGCCAATCGCGCAGATCGAAGTTGTGGGTGCCTCATTTAGCCCCCTTCCACGCCATGATATGCACGGCTACATGGTTACCATCGCCCGCCACGTGGAGGTAGAGGCAGGCGCCTACGGGCGTGCGAGCGCACCGCCCTCCGAGGCCGCCGCCTGCGAGTGCCTTGGCGGTGGAGTGGGTATGGCCTAGTCCGGGACGGCGGATTGATGCGTTAGAGATGGCGGCTTACCTACCTCCGGGAACGAAGCAACGCTAGGGCAACGTCGCTCGCTCCACGTTGCCAATGTTGTCGCTGATGTGCCTACGGCCTACTTGGGGGTTGAATCATAATGTCAATAGCCCTACCACACCGTCAATAATAGTTCTACTTGTACTCGCAAACGAGCTACCCACCTACAAGTAAGCGCCCCATACCCTGATTAGCGCGGGGACACGCATACAAATGGAGAGGCGCGAGAGACGAGGGGAAGGTACCGCAATTAGGCAACCGACTACACATGTACCCAGGAACAAATTGGAAAGGACGATGGCTATGCCTGGAAGACTAAACGACGGCGCGGAGGCAAGAGCGCCGACCTCTATTCCCCGCCTATGCGTATGCCCCTCTATTAAACCATGCAGACACAGTTAGTGTGGAAGATAACGTACGCAAACGTAGTTACAGTCACAGTCCCGCAAACGGAACAGTTAAGGCGACAACCAGCCTACATGCGTGGTGTCGGGACAACAGAAGTGAGAGAGCTGTAGCCTAGCGACAGCTCTGTACCGAGTCAAACAGTTTATCGGTATGTCCGATCTAGACATGTACTAATCATATCTAGAATAGCTTACAGTAGCTATCTGCAACTAATACGTATGCGGTATTACTTACAACACTCCCCCTGAAGGTAGCTACGGGATGAAGCGTTGCATTGGGTCTTGTCCTCCAAGGATCGCACTTCGGTGTCGTGCTAATGCAGGTCCTGGGAGGGGTTTGGTGAGCATGTCAGCCACCATCTGGTCAGTGGGGAGGTACCTCAACTTGATGGTCCCTTGCTCCACGTGGTCTTTGAGAAAGTGCCACTTCAGGCCGATGTGTTTAGTCTTCTCGCTGACCAAGGCATTCTGGGAGTATGCAATGGCGCTTTGGTTGTCCTCCCAGATGGTGGTGGTTTCGGTGATGGGGGAGTCGAAGATTTCCCCCAGGAGTTGTCGGAGGTGGAGTCCCTCCTTGGTGGCGTCAGCCGCAGAGTAGTACTCGGCTTCACACGTGGATTGAGCCACACAAGTCTGTTGTTTGGACTTGTAACTGATTGGCCCGCGTCCGAGGGTGAAGAGATAGCCGGAGCGAGACTTGCGGGTGCTGCTGTCGTTGGCCCAATCAGCGTCGGCAAAGCCTGTGAGTTGGAGACTGTGGTCCAGGCCCCCCCCCAACGTCAGGCGCATGTTGATGGTGCCATGGAGGTAGCGGAGGACCTTTTTCAGAGCTTGCAAGTGTGCCTCGGTGGGCGAGGCTTGGGCAGAGCCGAGGATGCTCAACGCCGTGGAGACATCGGGGCGTGTACAAACGGCGGCGTACTGGAGGCTGCCCAGGAGGCTTGGGTAGACGTCCTTGGCCACTCCTGTGAGAGAAGGCGAGTTCAAGTGTGCAAGGCCGGCGAGGAAGCCTGGGTCCATCGGAAGGGACGACGGCTTAGAGTCAGACATGCCGTACTTGGCGAGGATGTCGCGCAGGTACTTGGACTGGTCCAGCGAGATTGTGCGCGTGGAGCGATCGCGGGTAATGTGCATGCCGAGGAGTTGGGAGAGGTCGCCTAGGTCCTTGATTTTGAACCGTGCTCCGAGTTGGGCTTTGAACGATGCGAGCCAGGTGGCATCATTGCAGGCCGCGGGAATGTCATCGACGTACATGGCGATCATGGCGAAGACGTGGCCGGCGCGATAGATGTAGATGCACGGGTCGGAGACGCATTGTTGCCATCCATGGTCGACGAGCCACGCACGAAGTAGCATGTTGAACTCGCGGGGGGACTGCTTAAGGCCGTAGAGGCAACGCTTGAGGTGACAAACCTTGGACGTTCCATCGGTGAAGCCGAGGGGCTGGCGGATGTACACATCCTCCCGGATGGGGGCGTAGAGAAACGCTGTGTCGATGTCAAGTTGGCAGAGTTCAAGGTCGCGGGCGGCTGCAATGGTTAGGAAGAGACGCAGGCTGGCCATGCGGATGACCGGGGAGAAGGTCTCCGTGTAGTCCAGTCCAGCGCGTTGACTGCACCCCTTGGCGACGAACCGCGCTTTGAAGCGGGAGACGTCGCCGGCTGTATCCGACTTGACTTTAAAGATCCACATGCTGTTAACGACCATGCGGCCGGGGGGGAGGTCCACAAGGTCCCACGTGCCGTTGCTGATGAGGGAGGAATACTCCTGTTGCATAGCGGCTTGCCATTGGGGGGCTTGGGCGCTGTCCAGCGCAGCTCGGTAGGATTTTGGTTCCACACACTCTCGGGCGGAGAGGAGGGCGATGGCAGTAGGGGACGTGCCGGCAGGTGTGTGTGGGGGACCAGTGACAAGGTCGGGGACGTGAGGGTGCTCAAAGATGTCCTCTTGAGCTTTTCCTTGTTCAGGATCACAACACGCCGTTACGAGTGTGGGTGGGTAGTCGGACAGGTGGGCAACCATATCGCCGTAGCGAATGGGGTGGGAGCGGAGCCGAGCATGGCGAGGGGTTGGCGGGGGGGGTAGGGGTGTGGGTGATGTGAGGTCAATGGGGTGGGATAGGGGTGAGTCTGCGGGGACGTCGTCCGAAGAGTCGGTGATGGCCGAGTCGACGGAGGGTTGTGTGTCGAAGCCTGGGGTGTCTTCCTGAAAGACAACATGTACGGAAGTGGTGATGCGACGCGTTTCCGGATTGTAGACACGATACCCGGGTGCGTCAGGGGGATAGCCCACCATGACGCCGCGAAATGCTTTTTCACTGAGTTTCCGACGTTGTTTGTCGGGGACCTTGGCGAAAACGGCGCAGCCGAAGACGCGGAACTTGGAGGCGTTGGGCACCGACGACGTAAGGAGTGTGAGGGGGACGCCCCCATTAGGTCCGACCGAGCGACTGTACGTGCGGTTGCGAAGGTACACAACAGTGCTGACAGCGCACGACCACATGGAGTTGGGAACGGCCATGTTGTGGAGCATCGCCGATGCATTGTCCCGGATGGTGCGCCAGGGACGTTCGGCCTTGCCGAGCATGTGGTGGGCGTATGGGGCAGAGAACTGTACCCCGACGCCGAGGTGTGCGCACATCCGGCGAGTGACAGCAGCTTCAAACACAGAGTCTGAGTCAAATTTGAGGACCGGTGCGAACGCGCCCGTCTGGGAGTGATGGCGGGCATGCAGGTGTTTGATGTCCAAGAGGATGGTTTCCAATTCCGAACATGCGTCGTCTTTAGACTTAAGGAACCGCACCCACATGTAGTTGGTGTGGTGGTCGATGACGAGCAAGCAGTAACGGAGGCCATGTGGGGAGGGGACATTGACCGGGCCCCAGAGGTCAGCGGACAGGTTGAGGAGGGGGTGGGATGGCTTCGCGCAAGCGGCTGTGTTGCGTGGTGCAGCTGTGGCTTTGTGAAGGAGACAAGAGTCGCACGAAACTTTGGTTACAGCGCTAGTTAACACAGGGCTAGTCGGGACACCGTGAGTATGTTGGGCCTGAAGGCTTTGCATGTTGAGGTGGCCATATCGACGGTGCCACAGGACGGGATCACACTGGGCAGTAAGGGCAACCTGAGGTGAGGGGTCAAGTGCCGGCGGTGCGGATGGGCTGGAAGGGAGGACCGGCTGGTGGGGAAGGAGGTAGAGACCGTTTCCGGACGGTTCTAGCACACCCATGCCTGTGGGTACCAAAAGCAAACCAGTGTCAGAGTTGGAGGGGAATATGAATTCACAACCGCTGTGAGTTTGCATCCAGCTCACACTAAGGAGTCGGCCGATACGCTGTGCTGAACGAGATGATAGGTCAGGGGTGTAGAGTGCATACACAGTGCGGTGAATGAGCTGGCCAGAGGCAAGTCTGACAGAAATTCGCACTGAGCCACTGCCCTTAACGTCAACGCCGACACCGCCCACGCGAGAGGGAGCGGAGGGGGGCGTGAATTTCACGAAGTCATCTCGGAACGCAGTGAGGTTAATCGAGCAGGCGGAATCAACGACCCAAAACTTTGACAGATTACGACCCGGGGCGAGGGAAGAGGAGAATGCCACAGAGCTGAATGGGACACTCACCTCGTCGTCAGCGTAGTCATCAGCGCAGTCCGCGAGGGTGGGTAGGCAGTCGGTGTCATCGGCGGGGGCGTCGTCGGCAGGGACGTCGCTCAGCAGCGCAGCGTGAGCAGAGGGGGTGCCGTCGGCGGCGCCGTACTTCTGGACTGTCAGCCTACGCTTGGCGAGATTCCACTTAAGGATAGCGTCATCCGTGGCAGTGCACGCGGACATGAGATGGTGGAGGCTGCCACAAACGCCACACTTGTTGGGTCGATGGCCGCGAGGGTTACGGTGTGGTGGGCCTCGACCGCTGTGCGAGCCGCGGCCTGCAGCGACGAACGCGGAGATGGGAGGAGGTGATATGGCCGGAGCGGTTGCGTCCGGAGCAGGGTCGTCTTCCATGTTGTGCGCAAGGTGGAGAATGCTGGCCATAACTTCATCAGCCGACATGATGTAGTCCGTGTCAAAGGCGTTGATGACGCATTGCTTCGCCTGACCGTGTGGGCCGCTGCTGGAAATACCGCGCAGCATGAGGAGACCGAGGTGGTGGGGGTGGATGGCAACGGAGCCATCAACCAGCTGGCATGTGTCGTTGTACTCGTCAAAGGTCTGGCGCATGTAGTGGACATAGTCACTGAGTGACTGACCAGGGCGCTGTCTGACCGTCAGGTTGTCTAAGAGGGACAAAGAGCGAGCAAAAGACCTGCAGTCGAGGCGTTCACAAAGGATGTCCCACGCGGCAGCGGCGCAGTCAGGGCGTGCTGGAGAAACGCATTTCATGGCTTGGTCAGCGCGCTTATTCGCGCTGGCTGCATGGAGAAGCAGCGTGTAGGCGTAGTGTTGCGCTTGTTCGTCGAGCCAGACGCCGGAGTCACGGATGGCCAGCTGAGGAATGAGGTATGCGGCCTTGATGGAGAGGAAATTAAGGAAGGTCCTCTTCCATTGCTTGAAGTCCGTGGTCGGGCACATGACGGGGACCGACATCTTCATGGACCGGTTGAGGGCGTCCTTGTCGAAGCCGGGGGCTTCGTGTGCCGCCCGGTTGATGACCACCGGGTCAATAGTGGGGCGACGACGGCCCCGGGGGGTGGGGTCGCCATGTTGGAGTGGGGGAGAGTGCCGGCCATGAAAGGGAGGAGGTGGTCCACCGGGAAAGGGAGAGCGGCCGGCCATGGGACGCGGAGGGCCGTACGAGTGCGGGTGGTCACGGTGGTCACGGTAGGGGGGGATGAGATGAGAGGGCGCCTCCGGGATATGGGGGCCGGGGTGGTGAAGGGCATATCCGGCGTGGGGGAAGGTGGGAGGTGGTGGGAGGTGATCAACCCGGATGGCGTGACGCGAGGGGTCGTAGTGCGCATCGGCACGCGCGGGCTCGCGGGGCGCATCGTGGCGGCGCTGTGCGACCGTGGGGTCGCCAACAGGGGCTGCAGCAGCAAAGAGTGTTTCTGCGTCCGGGGTTACGAAACCAGGCTGGGGATGTTCAAGCAGGTGGAGGGTGTGGCCGTCGTGGCTGTCCCGGACGGATTCGAGTGGGGCATCGTGGCGGCGCTGAGCTATAGGGGGGTGCGGATTAGTACCCGCAGCAGTAACAGCACCCTCGGCCGACTGCGAGTCGAGACGAGCTGTTATGTTCGCCACTTGCGCAACGAGCAGCGCGAGAGTATCTGGGGGGTGTTCGAGGGTGCTCTGGTGAGAGCCTGACTCAGGGGAACCAACAGGTGAAACATGCGGGTTTTTTTGCGCCATGTCGACAGAGGGCAAAAAAGAAAGAGCTGGATGAAAAACAGGCAGCGGTAAAAACCGCTAGCCGGACTCGTGCCTAACAGCGGTATGCAAAGAGACGGCCTGATGCCCGCCGACCCCTCGGCCTGTAGCCCCGGGGTGTCTCAGAGCACCTTTTCTGTATCCTCCACCCAGTGTGGGGCACAAGTCGAGGCCAAGGCCAGGACAGGTGGAGCGCTGCGCTGGTGGGTGATTCGCTAGGCGAGGATAAAAAATAAAAATAAAAGGTAAGCTACGGTTGGCGTGCGACCTGTGGATGCGTATTCACCCGACAGTGCACCCCCCGTTCTCCAGCTTGGACATGTGTGCACCCTGTCCACACACGACGAGTGCGTCGGTGTGGGTGGCTGGCTATCTCCGTCGGGTGGCTGACTTAAGAGGGGTGGTTGCGGGTTTTAAAATCGCAGTTTATACTGGCGATACCGCCGACTACAGGTTGAAAGTACTAGGAGTCTAAGGAAACTTGCCTTCTGCGGGAGAGCTGTCGATCGCAGCTCGCCGAACCAGGTTGTCGCGCGTGAGTGACGTGAGGCGGGGGCCCATAACCTATTAAACCATGCAGACACAGTTAGTGTGGAAGATAACGTACGCAAACGTAGTTACAGTCACAGTCCCGCAAACGGAACACTTAGGGCGACAACCAGCCTACATGCGTGGTGTCGGGACAACAGAAGTGAGAGAGCTGTAGCCTAGCGACAGCTCTGTACCGAGTCAAACAGTTTATCGGTATGTCCGATCTAGACATGTACTAATCATATCTAGAATAGCTTACAATAGCTATCTGCAACTAATACGTATGCGGTATTACTTACAACACCCTCCTCCCCCAACCCCCCTCCTCATATGCCCTCGGGGGACCTATGCAAAGTGGATCGCCAAGACGAGAGGAGCGATGGATACTTTGGCGTGGGCGATCGAGCGTGGTAGGGGAATCAACAAGCGACCGAGTGAGGGGGGGATCTTGGCCCACGTTTCATCTCCATTCTCCGGCATGATCACAGTCACAAGAGAGCTAAATTTGGTTGGCATGTCGCCTGTCTCGAGCGCCGACCTGCCTCGTGTAGGCGGGTGAGGTCGTGTGTTTGGCCTCGCGCGCACCAGTCGCATTGCCACGTGTCTTGGCCCTGCGCGGGGCGGCAATGGGAGTGGACGGCAAAGTGCGAACATGTGTTGCAGGAGGTAGTGGGGTCACTGTGGAGGGTGTCGTGGCATACCATTATACTGATAGGGTAGCAATCCGGTAATAAAGCATGGCCGGAAGAAGGGCGTACCGGTACTGCGGGAGCATGTTGATCATCGTAAAGATCTAGCGGCAAATGTTCTTTATGGTAAGATTGATTCAAATCTAGAGGTTTGCATATACAACTCCCATGTGTACGGGAAAGTGACACTAGCGGTTATTGTTACCGTTAATAGCGGCGCGTCGCGCGTACATGTCAACCACCTTGTCCATATGTAATTAGACGCAACCAACGACTTCCCTAACGGTCAACTCTAGCTAGCCCTCGCCTCATAAGCCGGAACTAGCTCAGAGCATGGCACTCTCTGCTTTCGCGCTCAGCCAATTCATGCTTCGCGCAAACCCACCCACCCAACCGAACCCACCCAATAAATGATGGTGTGGTCCGCCGCGCCGATTCTTGCTCCCCATCATTTCCCTTCATGCGACATCGCGTGCGACGAAGATGGCGGAAGTGGGAGCGCATCGGCGCGAGCGGTCAAATTCTAAGTTGGATCCGCCACGGCGTCCGCGTCAAATCCAAGCACGGCGCACGCCCACGGCCGTTCAACCACAGCATCTCTATGCTGAACGCTACTGTACACCATCTTAACTCGAGTTTCCAGACTCGGAACTGTTAGCACTAGCATCCCGTTGCATAGTACTTATGTACAATGTAGCTATTTGTAGTACTTAGTGTTATGCTATTAGCGGTACTCTATTCCCTATTAGTGGCGGTCGGCCGGCCTTGCCGGTGCCTTCGCCGGCCGCCATCTCTCTCCTACCACTTCTCTAGTCACCACAGTTGGCCCCCTTGTGGGGCCGGCACGACCTCCGTGTAACTATCCGTTCCCAACTCTAACAGGTTATGGGCCCTCCACCAAGTTACACTATAGAAGAGCGTGTGTAAAGCGCCCGGCGCCACGCTACTCCTACCTACTCCCACGTAAAAAAGAGTAGAGCGTGTGTAAAGCGCTCGGCGCCACGCGAGTAATTCATCGTCCCACCGACCCCACGCTTCGCCTTCGAGCTGGTTGTCCGCGACTGTCCTACCATCTCCCACGTAAAAAGGAGAAGAGCGTGTGTAAAGCGCCCGGCGCCACGTTCCCCCCACCCAGCTTTCTGTCTCACCTAGCCTTCAGCCAACCGATGCTCTCGACCGGATCTGGTTTTTTCAAGACCGACCCGCGAAAATTCGGCCCGTGCGTACTTTAATTAGTACTGTTATTGTTTTCTCCCGAGGCAATGCCGCAACGCTCACCTTACTTAGCGAGGAGCTTAACTTTCCCACGGCGAAAAGGGGGAGTCAACACGAGCGCCCGTCGATGTTTTTTGCGTGCCTACACGCTCCTAACGGCCTTGTTGGCTGTGCTTCTTCCTCGCCGGTCGCTCTCATGCGTCGGCTAATTCCCCCGTGGATAGTTTTTCCGCTACATGTCAGAATAGTACATTACGCAGTACATTTGGAACTGCTTCATATCGGCAACTCGCCGGTAGCGGCACGTTCTTGTGAGCGCATGTCACTACACCTACCCGGCCGGAGACACACGCTACAAGCACTACACCTTCTACCAAGATGACACCTTCCTCAACGCAAGCTAGGACGACGTCAAGACCTCGGCTACCTTGAGGGGGGGTGTTAGCACTAGCATCCCGTTGCATAGTACTTATGTACAAGGTAGCTATTTGTAGTACTTAGTGTTATGCTATTAGCGGTACTCTATTCCCTATTAGTGGCGGTCGGCCGGCCTTGCCGGTGCCTTCGCCGGCCGCCATCTCTCTCCTACCACTTCTCTAGTCACCACAGCCGGCCCCCTTGTGGGGCCGGCACGACCTCCGTGTAACTATCCGTTCCCAACTCTAACAGGAACTCCTACGTTTCTAGGCCTTCGGAGCGTGGGAACGCTACCACACAACTCCCGCTATGTGTCCCGCATGTTTCTGGTTCCCAAACCTAGCCACAACCAATGGCGCCTCATCATCGACCTCCGCGAGCTCAACCGATAAAGTTCCGAGCTCAAGATGACATGTGAGACCCTGAAACAACTACGCCACCTGTCCCGCCCGGGCGACTACATCGTCTCCTTCGAACTAACCGACGGGTACTACACCCTTGGCATCCGGGAGGAAGACCGCGACTACTTCGCTGTCAACTACCGCGGCGCCTTGTGGCGCCTCGCATGCCTCCCGATGGGGCGGTCGGGCTCATCCTACTACTTTTGCAAGCTCACACAGGTTTTCACGAACTACCTTCGCCGCCCTCCGCCACCTACACCCGCGACCACTCTTGCGAGCGGACGCCCTTCCAAACGTTTTCTATGAAACGCCCGGTGGGGCGGTACCCGCCTCCTCACTTATATGGACGACTTTATATTTTTGGCAGAATCCTACGACGTTGCTCCGCTCCTCCGCTAGCGCGTCGAAGCCCTGCTAGACCGGCTAGGCCTCCAACGCAACCCCAAGAAAGGCGTCTGGACGCCTACACATGTAGGCGACCACTTGGGCTTAACTGTCGACCTCACCCGCGGTATGTTCCGCGCACCGCCTGACAAGCTCCGCCATTTGGCACAGCAAGCGTCCTCCCTACTCGGCCAAGCTGCCTCCAACGCACGCTGGCTACCCGCACGCAAACTCGCGGCTTTTGCGGGCAAAGCCCACTTCCTCTACGTAGCCATCGCGCCCGCGCGTTTCTTTCTACGCGAATTGCACAACGTCTTTGCCACCCGCAGTGGCTGGGGAGGCCGGGTTCGCGTTTAACGCACCAACTCAGGCGCGACCTCGAATGGTGGCGCACAGTCCCCACCCTGAACAACGGTCGTTCCATCCACAAGCTCATCGAGACCGCCTACTTGCACGCCGACTCCAGCGACTACGGATGGGGGGCCGTTCTGAACGACGACCCCACTTACTAGGCACGGGGTTTTGGTGCGCTGCGGACCGACTGCAACACATCACATGGAAGGAACTCCGAGCTGTGCGACACGCGATCGAGTCCTTCCTACCCCTGGTCGACACGTTCGCCTACACGAGGACAACACCGCGGTGGTCGCCACCCTCACCAAGCAAACCACACGGTCACCCGTCATGATGACCGAGCTGCGCCGCCTATGGTACTTACTCGACACCAACGACATCCACATTCGGCCCCGCTACATTCGTTGAGCCGCGGATATGTGGGCAGATACTCTCAGCCGCGAACTGGACACAGAAGACTCGCAGCTCAACCCTCACTTGTCCGCCCACCTTCAATCCCGGTGGGGACCACACTTTATCGACCGCTTCGCCTCTATGCTCAACACACAACTCCCGCGCTTCAACGCCAGATGGCGCGACCCGCAGTGCGAGGACGTCGATTGCCTACGCCTACCCGACGCGGCGTGGCGGTGCGATAACAAGTACTGCAACCCCTTGGACTGCTCTGCCAACCCTCGTCGCCAACCTGCGCCAGTTAGGCGCAGCCGCTACCGTCGTGGCCCCCTACTGGCCCAACAAACCGTGGTACCAAGATTTCCAACGCTTGGCGACCGCAACCTTGCATTTCTCTCCGTCGCGCGACCTCTTCTTTCCCGGCAGGCTCGGCAAGCGTGCGGGAGTCAGACTACCCGCTTGGAGCATCGTGGTCTTTCGAGTAACACTCCCCTTGGCTCTACACTCGACGTGGCGCCATAGGGCACGCGCTACGCACCGCGCACTCGGACCCTACCGCAGCCCCGCCCGTTTCGCTACGCATGACCATTGGCACACATCGCTAGCGCCTCGCCTCCAGTCCTAACCAAGCCCTTTGGTCCTCCTCCATGGCAACAAAATTTCAGACCCTTCTAGGCAACGATACGTTGGGTTCCACAGCCATCACCCTACTCAGCAACTCGCTAGCGCCGGCTACATACGCAAACTGTGACAACGCTCTACGTCAATATTTCGCATTTTGCGCAGGGAAAAACATTCTACTGTTGCAAGCGACCCCTGCTACGATGATCCGCTACAAAGCTTGGCTAGGCCTACTCGGCACGGTAGCTGCTAGCTCAATGCAAGCTTACCTTTCAACAGTCAGCAAATACTTCCGTGACCACTAGCTGCAGCCCATCGCCGTCGGCGACTTGCTCGCCGACGCGCGGCGAGGCCTCGAAATGCTACAATACCGACTCGCTCCTTCCGACATCAAACTCCCGCTACCCGCACCCGTGGCCCTCGACATTATGCTGGCCGCTAATACACTCCGCCACAGCCTCACTTGGTCACCCGCTTCCCTACCCCTACTCGAACGTTTCCGTGCCTGCGTGGCGGTTTGCGTCAACTACACCTTTTTTTGCCGCGCAGAAACTGGCTCACGCTGCCTCACATGTGACGTCAGCGTGGACAGACCCTCATAACAAATTTATCAGTTCTTGCGCAAGTCCAAATGGGACTTGCGCCGCGACACCCGTGACAAACTCATACTGGCCGTCCCGAAACCCGCCAACCCCATGTTAGCGGACCTCCTAGACCACTACTCCCAACAACGTACGGATTTCTACGCAACCTACTACAATCGCCCTCCCCCTGCCGCCTTTTGGAGCTTCTCACCTTTGAAAGCCTCCGCCGAGTGGAAGGCCGCCGCAACCCTTTCATCATGGCTTGCCCTCGCGCTCCGCGCAATTAACACCTATGCGCAAGCATGCTTCAAGTGAACATCGCACAACCTCCGGAAAGGGGCGGCTTCCGCCGCTAGTTGCATCGGATACATGTGTGGCTGGGCCAAGAACAGCTCCGTGACCGAAGGCAAATACATTGACCCCACCATGACCCCATCACATGCTGCGTGGCGTTTCTTCGGCTGGCTCGCCCCGTCCGCCCCTCAACACTAGTATTGGGCTGTGCAAGCCTTTGGCTTTAGGTTATTGGCAAAACGTGCCCTAAGGTAAATGGTCACATTGATTTAAATCTAGAGGTTTGCATATCCAACTCCCATGTGTACGGGACAATGACACTAGCGGTTATTGTGACCGTTAATAGCGGCGCGTCGCGCCTACTGGTCAACCACCTTGCCTAGGTAGTTAGACGCAACCAACGACTTCCCCAACGGTAAGTTCTAGTTAGCCCCCGCCTCATACGCCGGAACTAGCTCAGAGCATGGCACTCTCTGCTTTCGCGCTCAGCCACTTCATGCTTCGCGCGAACCCACCCACCCAACCCTATAATAATACGCGCTAATGGACCCTAGGCCCGCCTGTGGATGTCTTTTGGCCAAATTGTAAGCAATCTGAAATATTTGGCAAAACGTGCCCCAGGGTAAACATGCTTTTGATAACATGCGGATTAAGATACATATTTCTTGAATATAATTTATTTTCTACTGTTTCTTAAACGGGGGACTAGGGCATTTACTGTTTTTGCTTCCGGTTTTCAACCCCCTAGGAACAACGACGCATATTGCATTAGGTGTACTTTATAGAATATCACTAGGTCTTAATCCGGTCCTAGGCACCCAGTACACGGCAGAGTATGGGAAGACCGATATAAAGACAACAACCGATCTTGTGAGTGGGTATTGTTGCCCACCATCTTCATTTTCATTGCAATGGCTAGCGGGCGGTGAACAATGAGCATCATGCCAAGTTCGTCCGCGTGTAATGTCGAGGTGACAGTTGATAGAGTTAGTGACCGCGACGGCCATCTTGTCGGCCGGGGGTAGGATAAAGTTGGTGAAGTCGGAGGTCTCCACCATAAGGTAGTCGGGGCCACAGCGGTAGAATTGACGGTTAACGGTGGGGATGAGTTCGGTGTGTTTGCTGTGGAGGGGGCCACGGCCCCCGCACTGTGAAGTTGGCGAACTCCTCCTCCATAGAGAAGGCGAGTATGTCCTCTAGTGCGTCAATCATGTGCGAGTGTGTCCTCTAGTGCGTCAATCATGCAGTGTGTATATTGCGCTGAGACGACTTCGAGGCGGGCTACATGGTTGGGATAGTGCGGCTTGTAGACGTCGTGTAGTTAAAAGACTTGCCTGATGGTACCTTCGTGGGGGGGGGTAGACCATTGGGCTTGAGTAGGGGGGTCCGTAGCTTCATATTGTTTCCAAGCTCGTCACTTAGCGTGTAGAGGGTTTCGTCGTATGGGAGTTGTGCGTAGCCATTGTCCCATAGGTAGGCGAGGGAGAACGATAGGAGATCTTCGACTTGGTAGTTGTTGAGGTCTTGTAGCTATGGACTCGATAGCCAGACATGGTGTCCGCCTTTCTCGGCGTCGTTGAGGTGGGGCGCCCCTTGGATGAAGGTCTCGCAAGGGCTACCTTCGTGGTCGGTTAGGACGCAAGTGTGGTCATGCGAGTGGTTTTGCCGGTGTAGGAGCTCTTTATCCACCACTCCTCGACTGATGCGTATGAGCACCGTGCCGGTAGTGTGAGGGGGGGAAATTTATAGCGGCCATATGGGGTCTTCGGGGCGAGGGGATTGCGCCTAGAGCAGATTTGGACGTTAGCGTGAAGGAACTTGATGCCCTAACGTTTGCCGGCCTCTTCGATATTTCTTTTGGTGGTTCCAGTGGAGACCGCGAGGGTGAGCGCGATCGTGGGGCGGGTGTGTTTATTGAGCTTGAGTACCACTGGGTCGGTAGTGGGGGTGCCGGAAACTTCGCCCGTGACAATCATGTGTGGAGGTTGAGCGAAGGGGGCGACGGGAATGCTTAGGTGGCGCGCTTGGTTAGAGAAATCGGCGCAGGTTGGAAGGATAGGGTTGGGTGGTGGGACGGGGGGGAGGCACGGTGTGCAGAGGCCTAGGTGGTGGGGAGTCGACCTTGGAGGGGGTCGCAATCGTAGGCTCGCTCGGAGCTTATGCGTGGGTATGGGGGTTGGTGTCTTCGCGGGGGGTCTCATCAGTGCATTCCATCTGGGTGGATTGGTCCTCGGCGGCGGCGTTAGGATCCATAGTGCGGGTTGCTTGAGGCGAATGTGATATGGGAGTTGGGTCCGATAGGTGGAGCGAGGGCTTTTCTAGAGGGTCTCTATTGGAGCCAAGAATTGGGTAGGTGTTGTATATGGGTAAGAGGTATGTCTCCGCGCGAGGAGAGGGATGTTGAAACGGCGAACTAGTAATGTTGGTGTGGTGTGTATTTGCGTCGCTTTGAGGTGAACTAGGTGCTGGGAGCTGGCCGGGGAGGACCGAAAGGGTTTTGGATCGAGGCGATACTGGGCGGATGAAGGTCGAGGGTGCTCGGCCTGAAAGAGCAGAAGACTAGGAAGCGGTTAGAGCTTGGCAAGAGCATAATGAGTGGTCGACGAGTGGCGATAAAAGGCGAAAGGGCTGCGTGTGAAAGAGTGTTATCGCTCCGGTGGGAGCGGCGGTGACAGCCCTCATAGAGCTTGTATGCGCAGAAAATCCGCGGGAATGGTGAATTTCCCGCAGGTAATCAGTACTTAACTATTACTTTCCCCGGTCTATACTACCACTTGTAAAGAAACGAGCACATTTCGCCTAGTGTGTGTGGGCAGATTCTACGGAACCCCTCAATT
>JAPMLY010001090.1:82500-135374 GCA_026401115.1 Tetraselmis chui | reverse complement strand
ATCGGAGAGGACGCGAGAGATGCCAAGCATGATGCCGAACGATGTCAAACCAGCCAAGATCAAGAGCATCGCTACGACTAACATCGACGAGCTGAGAAACTGGTTCCGACATGCACGAGGGTATCTACGGTATCACAACGTTAACCCTGAAGAGCAAAGAGGAGTGTACTGGGTATCTGGCTTTCTGGAAGGACCACTATCGAAGTGGTGGTACTCCCAAGTTGCGCAGACTGGAGATGAAGTCGGTGGAGGATTTTCCGGAGTTTCTGAGATGGAGAAATCCTTAATTCAGGAATTCTGCGGAAGAACACCGGCGGAACAAGCGAGATTGAATTTGGACAAAGCGAGACAGAAAACCACGGTCCTGAAGTATGCGAACTATTTTCGAGAACAATTATTGGAGCTTCCTCACCGTCACGAAGAAGATAACGTACATGATTTCCAGCGCGGTTTGAGACCCTCGATTCATAAGGAGGTTGCCCTGAAAAACCCTAAGACCCTACACGAGGCGATTCAAGCAGCTCTGCGAGCGGAGGCAGCGGAGACCAAGATTGAGACGACCCAACGCTCGACAGGCCGACTGAACGCCATCGAAGAAGACAGCGACTTTTCAGAGGCAGCGGAGGAGATCGACAGTGAGTCGGAGGAAGATTCGCATGGCGCGACCGAAGAAAAGCCGCGGGAGCTGTACGAGATTAGACGCCTCACTCAAGAGGAGGTCGACAGATTTAAGAAGGAGGGCAAGTGCTTCATTTGCCACAAGAAGGGACACATCGCTATCGACTGCCCAGACAGAAAGAACAAGAAGAATGACAGAACGAGGAAATCCCGGCCGGGAAAGTGAGACCTGAGTCGGCAGCTCGCGGCAAGCTGCAGGATGAGGTTTCGTCTCCTACAGCGACTCAGGAAGAGACCAGAACAGAAGAAGTACGAGACCCGTTACCTCAAACGACATTGAGGCCAGTCTTTAGGAGCAAGGACTTTAGCGACTGGATGATGAATAGGGAGTATTTCCTGAAGTACTCTCAGACCTACGGACCTTTCGACTTAGATGGAGCTAGCGATAATGACGGCCTTAATTCTCAAGTGGCGGAGGATTTTTGCTGTCCGGCGCGCCCATTTCAGGAGAGAGATTTACAGAAGTACCGGAGAATTTGGCTAAATGCGCCATTTAATGAATTGGAAGATTTTTTGGGCCATTATTTGCGGAGTAAACTGCTTCATCCCCATCTGCGAGCGGTTATAGTGGTTCCAAAATGGAGGGCAAAACCATGGTTCAAGCTGCTGCGAAATTTCCGACTTGTCGACGAGCTGGCGGCGAAAGAACATGTGTTTACCTGCCCCACGAACGATGGAATAGAAGGAAGAAGGCAAGATGTTGGACCGACAAGATGGACGACGCAAGTCTACGTCGACGACACCGATCGAGTTCGATTTCTGCCTCAGAATCTACAGAATCCCCCGAAGACCTACTGGACTCACTCGACGACTCTTGTTACCGATGGCCGACGAGTGTTACTAGCGAAAGAGGACACTGGCATGGTCTGGTTTCCTGGTGGCAAACAGGAGATTGAAGACGCGACCCCGGAATACACAGCAGTGCGAGCTCTTACGGAGACAACTGGATTTAAGGTGAGCGAAACAAATTTACGCCTTTTAGGGACGGAGTCTTCCGGACAAAATAAGCACTACGTGTATATCGCTCGCGTTCGACCCGGATCGATACCGGACGCTACGTCAACTTCTTCGGCAGTATGGGCTACCTGGAAGGAATTAATTTCGGCACGGCGTACGGGTTATCTAGTCTGTGGAGAACAGCAGTTCCCTCTTCGTTACGAGACTTTTGGGAAACCGATCGACGGGTGGATGAACAAGAACGTCCGACTAGAAGACAGTGTTCATGCGACGCTACATGTATCCACAACCCAGTCTGGAACAAGTCTGTTAGTGTTGGGAGGCACCTTACGCGGACATCGATGCCGTATTTTGGTTGACTCTGGCGCTTCGGAAAATTTCTGCAAGGCTGAGTGGGTACGGGAGCATCACATCCCGACGGTTACTGGAGAGAAATACCGGATAAAATTGGCAGATGGTAGTACAACTACGACTCGCCAGCGACTACGGAATGAAGTGCTCACAGTAGGGACCCTGGACATACGTCTGGACGCAATTACGACAGAACTGGATAAATTCGACATCATCCTCGGTCAACCTTGGTTACAAGCCGTCAACCCGGATATAGATTGGTCTACTAAAACGATTCGCGACCGTAAAACTGGCGAAGCTATGGTGTCTGGCGACGAGTACACCGTACCTGTGACAGTACATCACTTGGAGGCGGATGCGATGGCAAAGCTGCTTAGACAACAACCAGCAGACCTCTTCGTGATTGGACTACGAGAAGTACAGGACGCGGTCGACGACATCAACACTGATCAACAACCTGAGTGGACGACTTCGTTACGAGATTCCCTGAATGAGTTTACGGACATTATCAAGGAGCCTGACGGTCTACCGCCAACTCGCGAGTGCGACTTTGAAATTAATTTGGAGTGCGATGAACCACCCAAGGAGCGAACGTACCGTATGTCACCAGCAGAACTCCGGGAGGTTCAAGTACAGTTGCAAGACTTACTCGCAAAAGGCTGGATTCGTCCGTCTAAATCTCCGTACGGTGCCCCGATTTTATTTGTACGCAAGAAGGATGGTACCATGCGTATGTGCGTAGACTACCGGAAACTCAACGACCTTACGAGGAAAGACCGAACACCGTTACCCCGGATTGATGAGTTACTCGACTCGCTATATGGGGCTCACTATTTCAGCACGCTGGACCTGTATAAAGGCTATCATCAAGTTCGAGTCAAGGAGCGCGACATACATAAGACAGCATTCCGAACTCATTACGGATTGTTCGAATACTGCGTTCTACCCTTTGGACTTTGTAATGCCCCAGCTGGATTCCAAGCGATGATGAATCGAGTTTTGGCCCCGTATCTTGGCAAGTTCTGCGTGGTATATTTGGACGACGTGTTGATCTACAGTAAGACGGCCGACGAACACCTCGAGCATATTCGACTCGTGTTACGAGAGCTGCAGCGACACCAGTTGCATATCAAACTCTCTAAGTGTTACTTCGGACGATCGAGCGTCAATTTTCTTGGGCATGTGGTGGAAGCTGGACAGATCCGAATGGACCCCGACAAGGTTGAGGCAGTACAGAATTGGCCCCGACCGAAATCTGTGACTGAAGTACGTGGATTTCTGGGACTTGCTGGATATTACCGGAGGTTTATCAACCAATTCGCAACCCTAGCAACCCCATTAACGGACCTGACCAAGAAGACACCGGAATTTCGCTGGACTCCTCAAGCCGAGTCAGCATTCGAGCAAATTAAAGACGCGATGGTACGTGCACCAGTACTGGTAATTCCTGACACTTCTCCTAATGCAAGGTACACACTGTACACAGATGCTTCTGGATTTGCAGTAGGAGCTGTGTTGTTACAAGACCAAGGTATTGGATTACAACCTGTTGCGTACCATGCTCGAAGGATGAACAAGCATGAGGTACACTATCATGTCCACGAACAAGAGCTACTGGCAGTTCGCGACGCTCTACTGAAGTTCCGTTGCTACTTAGATGGCGCGGCGGGATTTACAGTAATTACGGACCACGACACGTTGCGACACTTCTTTCGGCAGCGCGATTTGTCTACTCGACAGGTGCGATGGCTTCAAGTTTTAGCACCTTACCAGCGACAGATGGACATCGTATACAAGAAGGGAGCAGTCAACCAGGCAGACGCTCTGTCTCGCCGACCTGACATGAAGGACTCATTACAGAAGCTGCAAATGTTACGCGATTGGACCAACGACGAAGCAGAATGCGAGTTACACGCACAGATTTTTTCCCTGGAATCCCGGTTACATCCTGACTCTGGACTTCATGCGGAAATCAAAAGCGCTTATGATTCGGACAAATATCTGCTTACCCGGAAATCTCTGCCTACCTGGCTGGTACGTCAATCTAATGGACTCTTGTACGCCTACGGGACAAGACTGTATGTTCCGAACGTCTCTACATTGCGATCAAGAGTATTGTACGAACTACACGACGCACCGACCGCGGGACACCCTGGTATTATTCGACTATTGGCAGCAGTAACCCGGACGTTTTGGTGGCCTAACATGAAGCGGACAGTACAACACTATGTACGCAGCTGTGTTACCTGTCAACGCAACAAGGCAGCGCGACACAAGCCTTATGGACTCCTTCAATCGCATGAGGTACCGACCAGGCCCTTTGAGCATGTATCGCTTGACCTGATTACGGACCTTCCTGAGTGCGATGGGTATGATGCTGTGGTGGTATTCGTCTGTATGCTTACGAAACGGACGATTGTCGAGCCAATTACGAAAACGATTACAGCGGAACAATTAGCAAAAGTTATGCACCGCGCTGTTTTTCGGCATTTTGGCTTACCACGGAAATTAATATCCGATCGAGATCCCCGGTTTATGAGCGACTTCTGGCAAACCCTATTTAGGGCTGTTGGCACCAAGCTTAATATCTCTACGAGCTATCACCCCCAGACAGATGGCCAAACTGAACGAGTAAACCAGACATGGGAGCAAGTCATACGATGCTATGTGCACCCCTTGCACGACGACTGGGTTCAACACCTTACCAACGTGGAGTTCGCGATCAACGCAGCGGTTTCTACGTCAACGACTATGTCTCCATTTAAGGCGACGCTAGGATTTGAGCCGACATCTCCAAAGACGGCTACATTTGAAGATAACGAGCCTAGCCATACTTTACCGGAGCAAGTGAAGATTCTGGTCGAGATGCACAGATTTGCCCACGACTGCGTCAAAGCAGCCCAAGCACACATGCAAGACGCTGCAAATCGGCACCGGTTACCAGTACCTTTTACAGTTGGCGACAAGGTTAAGCTCAATGCGACAAATCTACGGTTTGTACAACAGCCATGTTCTAAGCTACGCGACCGCTACATTGGACCGCTTCTCATTACGGAGGAAGTTTCCCCGGTTGCATTTCGGCTTAAGCTACCCCCTGGAGTACGGATTCGCGATGTTGTACACGCCAGTCTACAGGAAAAATGGAATTCAGAACCAGAACAGGCCAACAGTGCGCAGCCAATTCCGATTGTGCACGATGCGAAGCGATTTGAAGTCGACAAAATACTCGACGTGGCTTTTAACTCCAATGGCACGGGACTTTTGTTTAAGGTCCGCTGGGCAGCACCGTTCAACGTACCTAGCGAGGACACTTGGGAACCCATGCGAGGAGTCAACCACTTAAGCATCTTTTCCGAATTTCTTCGAACGGATGTTTATCGAGAATTTTCTGGCACTCCTGACTTTGTCAGATTTCGCAATCGTTGGCCTGCAAGAACCCCCAAGAAACCAAGACCCTGAGTACTGCACAGCGAGGACGCTGGTGCTTAAGGAGGGGAGAGTGTCATATCCTAGCCATTTGGCTAAGTGCTAGTATCTGACATTATTTATTTCCTCTAAATGGTACCTGTATCTTAGCGATATTCAGTGACTCTTTTATTGTCATCACGGCAGTACAACTGTATCGCCGTATTTTCCCTCGACAGTACAGAGTTACTAGCAGTATCTCTTCTAGATAGTTCTCTTCTAGATAGTTCTAAGAGCTTGTGTGATAAGGTTAGATAGACGGTACAGGTAACCTGAGTTAACCTGTATCACTAGTAATAGTTTGGTTTAGTTAGCAGACAACACAAGCTACAGGTTCTAAGGTTGTTTCTAGAACACCTGTGGTGTGGATATTTAAGACGGGGACTTACTGGTAGAGGTGAGAGACCGGTACAGAATAGAATTACGCCACACCCTGATTGTAAGAAACCCTGTTCCTAAGACAATCTTACTAATTCTCTCTACGCTGTATAATTAGATCCAGAGATTAGGTTCTACTATTAGTCTAAGGTTGCCAACTTAGTCTAACCAAAATAGCACCTCACACCCGCCGACGGCGCAGCGGCGGCGGCCCCGGAGGGCTGTGCGCTCGCAGGCCCGTCGGCACCTACCTCTACCTCCACGCGGTGGGCGTTGGTAACCCCGTAGCCGTGCTAAGCTTGGCACGGTAGGGGGTTGAACGAGGTACCAATAGCTGCGATCCGCGGGATCAACAGCTGTCGGGAAGCCATGTACATAGGGTTTTGGAAAAACATAACATCCGTACACCCGCAAAGGGATCTCCCGCTTGGCTTGTCCGATATGTTGTCCAGCAACTCAATTCTCACAACTACTTTCCCGTCACGGCGGGAACGATGTCTGCGGATTTTTTTGGTGAGGAAGGGTACGGATGGATCAGCGGTGGGACGAGAGTGTTGGATCTGGCGGCCGACAGTTGGGAAGCAGCGCTAGGGCACGGCGCTCGCTAGCAGCCGCCAGCTATGCGAGAGTTTTAAGTATCCCTTGGGGGCGAGGCTCGAAGCTACGCAGGACGGAGGTGGGTCGCGGTCGGAGAAGCGGCACGGTTTGGCGGTGGCGATCCTTAGGATCGACCGCCGCCGGAAAAAACCGGTACGGGGGGCTTTTGGAAAAAAATTCCCGTACCCAACATCTTTTGTGGTTCGGCGACTCGATCCCTATGTCTGACTCACCCCTCCCCTAGTCAGCACCCGGTTATCGACAAGCTGCCTCAGGCAGTGTGCCTAGGGTTATCGTAACGGCACACTGCTCATAAAGGCGGCCCCCTAACAACGTAAACCACCGGGGGAGGGTACGGCCGGCCACATCGCGGTCGGATGGGTGTTGGAAACAGACGGAACAAGGACAAGGGACATGAGAACATCTTGCACGGGGGCAGGAGAGCCAGCCGGACACCGTTTGCAACTTAGTTATTTTCTCTTCCCAGCCCCCGAAGGAGGAGGGAAGACTCGGCTAGGTGAAACCCTAAAGTGCGTCGGGAGGAGCAACTACTACCTCGGGCGGGGAAGAGCACGGATCGAGACGGGACCGACGAAGATCTGGGCGAGGGGTTTTTTCACATGCCTTCCCCCCTAGCTCCGGCACGACCGGAGTCGCACGGTACCCGAGGTAATGCTTGTTCGCCTTGACAAGCTCACGTTGATCAGCCTCGCTGATCCGCATCCCCGCAGCGGCTGGAGCAGGCCGCGTATCGTGGAGACTAGCGACACTATTTATTGCATATTGTATCCAAGAAAAAACGTATAGATCAAAACATAACAAATACCTAGTCACGTGTATGTTTTAGACGGAATTATCATTGCCAATGGAGAGGCTGGGATTAGTGGTTCACGGTCTAGCCCACGCTTATGAGTCCCGATTTGGCATAGCACGGGGGCCCCAGAGACAGCAACCGGTTCATACTGGTATTGTTGTAAACAATTTCATTTCATTTGATGGCTCGCTACGATTGTGCATTGACTACCGCGGAGTCAACGAAGTTACGTGTAAGGACGCTTACCCACTTCCGCTTGTGGACGACACCATCGATGAACTTAAGGATGCAAATTTCTACACACACATGGACCTAGCGTCCGGCTTCTAGCAAGTACGCGTACGCGATCATGACGTCCACAGAACGGCTTTTCAAACGCTTGATGGCTTAATGGCATGGGTCACCATGCCATTCGGATTGTGCAATGCACCACCTACATTCCAGCGGTTGATGAACGACGTACTTCGCGACTTTTTACATAGGTTCGTTACTGTTTACCTTGACGACGTCAAAATTTTCAGTCGCACTCTATAGGAACACTTGGAGTGCCTACGTTTGGTTCTTCAGCGCTTTAAGGAGATGGGCTTGAAGTTACGCCTTTAAATGTGCTTCTTCGGGTTCAAGAGATGGAATATCTTGGCTACATTGTGTTTGTTGGTAAAATTTCGGTTTCAACAAAAAAAGTCGAGGCCGTTGTAGACTGGCTAGTGCCTACGACGCATAAAGGAAGTTCGCATTTCGTGCAATTTGGCAACTTCTACGCCAGATTTATTCATCATTTCACCGACCTTACAACTCCATTGACGGGCTTACTGCGGAAGTCCCAGCCACAAAATGTTACGCTGACGCTTGCATGTTTGGAAGCCTTTGAGACTCTCAAGTTACGGCTCATTTCCGCGCCATGTCTTATCCTTCCGGAGGTCAGCTCGGACGCGACGTTCACCGTAGCTACATATGCTTCGTCAGTGGGGATTGCATCAGTCTTGTTGCAAGACCAAGGAGGAGGACTTCAACCACTCTCTTACTGAGCGCGTAAGCTAAATCCAATTGAGCGTGGCAGTACCTACTCGGTGTACGACTTAGAAGCTTTGGTTGTATGCGAAGGCGTCAAACACTGAAGATGTTACCTTGAACGATGCTCTAAGTTCCTTGTCTTAACAAATTACGACACACTGCGACATCTGCTCAGGCAACCGAACAACGGGTTGAACAAACGGCAGGCACGATACCTGCGGGACTTGCAACCGTTTGTGGGCTCAATGACACTTGCGTACCGCAAGGGAGCTCTAGACAAAGCTGACCCGTTAAGTCGGCGTCCGGACTTCGTACCTCAGGCCACACTTCCATTATTTTGGGATGGCGAGGTTCCGTCAGATCGAGGATTACGACGGGAGTCCCAACTGTTGTTAGAAGATGCACAATAAACTCAATGACGATTAACGCGTTGCAGCTGAGCCATGAGCTCGCTGATCTCATATGCGAGGGGTACTCCCAAGACTCGTTTTATGGGGACGAGGGTGAGTGGACAAAAGACAGCCCGATAGAAGCCATAGATAGGTACGTTTGGTGTCTTAATCGCCTTTGTATTTCGCGGAACTCTGAGCTCCGACTGAGATTGATCGCAGAGGTGCACGAAAGTTCGTCAACTAGTCACAAAGAAGTTGCTAGCACTCTTGCTAAAGCACTCGACAGGTTTTGATGGAAATGAATTCGCCAAGATGTGGAAGATTTTTGTGAGCGCAGCGCCGTATGTCGACGCGCAAAGATTCGACCGCATGTGGCTGCGACTCTTTACCCTTTACTTGTTCCACCAATACCGTGGCACACAGTTGGACTTGACTATCTAACACACTTGCCAAGGAGCAATGGCTTTGATTGTGATCGATCATCTGACTCGAATGGCCCATTTTATGCCGTGTACAAAGAACATTACTACCGAAGAAACTGCTACTTTGTTTTACATGGAGTCTATCGATTACGTGGACTAAATAGTGACCGCCTCGTGTATTGATCAGTGATCCCGACCCGAAATTCGTAAATGGCTTTTGGCAGACGCTTTACGTGTTTGGTACGCGTTTGTGCATGTCTTCCAGTCGTCATCCAGAAACAGGCGGACTAACGGAGCGCGTCAATAGCACGTTTCAGCAGCTTCTTCGTTGCTTTTATTGTTACGACGGTAGTGATTGGACAGACTTTTTGCCTCAAGTGGAATTTGCGTACAACGCTTCTCCTGCGCTCAGAATTGAGCACACCCCCTTCGAGGCTAACTTTGGGTTCTCTCTTGAGGAGCCCCCAAATTTATTGTTTAGCATGCGACCTTCTATCTCAATTTCGCAAGACGCGTCAGCACGGTTAAAATTGTTACAAGAAGTACATACTATGGTACGCTCTGTATTACATCTACACAAAGATGAGATGCAAGAGCGTTCAGAACCGTCGACAGCCCCGCACTTTGTTAGAGGAGACAAGGTGCCAATTATTACCTCTTGTTACGTGGACAGTCGAACATAAAGCTAAGGGACCGACAGCTTGGACTTTTTACAGTGGAGGAGCAGATTGAAAAACAGTTAAAGACTGAAACTTCCAGCAATAGTGCGCTTACATCATGTGTTTCATATGAACAATCTACGACCCTACTCTACCGCTTCACTACGACCATTTGTCCCAGTGACTGTTCCTGAAGGAGACGACGAGGATTTCGACGTCTCTCACATATCTGTTGTGTCCATCAAGTCGTTACCTATACGAAGAGACAAATATTTGCTCATCATGACATACTTAAGTAATGACGACATTCCACTTGTCTGGCACCGGTTGAACGAGGTACATCGATCTGCAACGTTACAAGATTTGTCGGAGACGCCCCAATGGCACAAGTTTGCCAAGACTCATGCGTACATTGACTTCATGCACGCTCACCCAGCGCCCATTCCTCACTCACACTAACTGCTTAAACCACGGAAGTCTGCCTCGCGGCGGCCTCAAGATCTTTCAAGAGGGAGAGAGTACGAGTGTGATGAGTACTGTCGTGCAACAGCACATTGCAGGACATTGTCCACGTATTCGTTACTAATTCCAATTCGGACTTTTCCATCGGAAGGACGTACAATGTGGGTACGTCGCTACTACAATTTAGCAAGGGTTTTGATGCGTACTATATTGCCAGTACCTCCCGGTACGTACTAGTACGCACAGTTAATCTAACCAGCCAGACGACGCGCCAAACGAGGATTCCTATGCATAATGTGATTCCCCAAACTGAACGAGACGCGTCGCTAGTCCTTCGATGACGGTTGGAGAGCCCTAGCATCTCGTACGAGGACCAAGCAAGGGCATGTGCAAGCTAGCTAGGCAGAGACTATATAAACCGAGTGCAATAGAGGGACGTCACAAAACCATTTTAACATTTCCCTTTGATGTTCAATTACAAGCACAGCGTAATCAAACCCCCGAAAAGCGTACGCGCTAAAAACATACGTTTTCTACGATTTCGGCGCTCCCGACGAGCGCTTATGTCTACCCCCAACTACCATCATATTGTACGTGATTGAAGCCCCAAGAGGCGCGAGCACAGGTAGCTATCACTTTTCAAATCGCGGTTGTGACGAGAATATGTCGTAAGGCGTGCATATGGGAGAAGTGGATGGCGAATATGGTCCAAGGTTGTCGTCGAGAGGGTAGCGTCGATGGGTCGATTAGTGTGCAGAGATTGTTTTCCGGCGCCTGACTCACCAACTAACATCCCGTAAGAGCTGAAGTGCAGCACCGAAAGGTACCTTTACGGTTGCGCCGTGGCCATTCTATATGCATGAAGGGTATATTTAAGGGACTTCCTGGCTGTTCTTCCGTTTCTCGCGGATAAGCGTTCGATATTTGTCGTTATTGGAGTACATGTCATCGCAACATCGGGTAAAAACATACACACAGCCGCGCAGCCGCCGCACAATTGCAACAATGGCGTACCGTGCACCGTGGCACCCACGGTTGTGCTCAAGCCCAAGCACTGTGACGCTGTCCACCACGCCGAAATATTTCGTTTGAGGAGGGTATGTCCACCGCTCGGCGTTGCGGAGGTAGTGACGGACGGGTTTCCACAAGTGTTGGCGACATGGGGCGGCAAGTCACGATGGGAAAATTTGCGTCAAAGTCTATCTCACAACACCTCGTCGAGAGCTACGGTAGAGCGGATAACCCTGAGCCATATGAACTCTTATACTCAGCTTGCTTTTCACGGTACGTGTGTGGAGTGCTATAGGCATGCCGGAATTCACAACGTTGACTTTTGTCGTGGACTCTTTCCGCATGAATGGGTATCGGTGGCTCTATCGAGGCGGCCTCCGGTAAGTGCCGCGCAGAAGTGTCCACTCACAATGGTTCACGCTGTGAGGCTTTCATATCAGCCAAGATTGTATTAATGCGCTTACGTTGGTACGGGCAAAGGCGGTATGCCTCGACATACAACAGCTGGGTACTACAAAGCACGAACCAATATCGAGTTGCTACGAGCATGTGTCGCTACCACTCTAATATTCTTCTCTTCTCTCACGGAGGTGCAGGAATTGAGTGCCTTACTTGTGACCTCGTCACCACACAGCAAGATGGAATCATAACGTACCATCGAGACCGAAAAAGACACATGGAGTAGCTACAGAACTACGAGTCATGTTCGCCATACCATGGAAGACCCATAGTTGCGTTGCCGGTCTATTGGATTTTTTCGACAATCTACGAGTGGCTTCGACCGATAAGACCCCGTTGTATCGCTAGGCGATCGACAGCCGCGACAAACCCGCGAGCTGGTCATCGGACACCCTTTCGAGTTGGGTGTAACTCGTCCTTAGGGACACCATGGTTAACCCCCCGGACGAATTCGTTAGTACATCGCATTCACTTCGCAAATTAAGGTGCGATAAGTGCCGCTTACGCGATAGGGGTTGACATGTAGAAAAATATTTCTTTCGGATGCCCCGGAATTTGTTCCGAATGCCCCGGAATTTTGTTGAAGTTTGGAAGTATAATGGTTACACGGGTAGTCTAGCCGACCCCGCTAGGGGCCCAACAGTGGGGACAAAGGGAGTGAGAAGAGAGAGATGGCGGATGGCAAAGGCACCGGCAGGGCCGGCCGACCGCCACTAACAAGGAAATAGAGTACCGCTATTAGTACAACACTAAGTACTAAGATAAGGATTAGCTACCTTGTACATAAGCACTAGGTAATGCAATGCTAGTGCTAACACTCGCCCGCAAGGTAGCGTAGGTCTTGTCGTCGCCCTTGCTTGTCTTCGAGGAAGGAGACATCTTAGCCGTAGGCGTTGTTCCGGTAGCGGTATCTCAAGCCGGGTAGGTGACGCTACAAGTGCTCACATGAACAGATGCTATCGGCAAGTTACCGGCAGAAAACTGGTCCAAATGTACTGCGTAATGTACAAGTCTGACGTGTAGCGGGAAAAAACCGTCCACGGGCGAATTAGCTATCGCATGAGAGCGACCGGCGAGGAAGGGGAAAAGCCAACGGGGCTGCCACCAGCGTGTAGGCACTCAAAAGTAATAGTCGGGCGCTATCGTGTCGACTCCCCTCCCTTCGTCGTGGGCAAGGTTAGAACCTCGTTGAGTCAGATGAGCATTGCGGCGTTGCCTCGGGAAAAAAAAAACAATACTATTTAAAGTACGCGCGGGCCGAATTTTTGCGAATCGGTTTGAATTTGATTTGAAACCAGATCCGGTCGATAGCATCGGTGAGTTGTGAGCAGGGTGGTGCAGACAACCAACCTAGGGCGTCCATATGTGACCATGGGCGGCTGGTGTCGGTAGTGGTAGTTCAAGCGAGTATTCGGGTTGCAAGCTCTTCTCCTTGGGTGACGGAGGCGGTATTGCTAGCCTAGGGCGGCGCCCGCCGGCGGCGCAGCGGTGGCGGCCCCGGAGGGGGGTGCGTTCGCAGGCCCGTCGGCACCTACCTATACCTCCACGCGGTGGGCGTTGGTAACCCTGGCACGGTAGGGGGCTGAACGAGGTACCGACAGCTGCAATCCACGGGATCATCAGCTGTCGGGAAGCCCGGTACGTAGGGTTTTGGAAAAATATAATATCCGTACACCAACACAAGGATCTCCCGCTCGGCCTGTCCGATATGTTCTTTCAACGACTAAATACTCACATATACTCCCCCGCCATGTCGGGTACGAGGACTGCGGAATTTTTTCGGCAAGGAAGGGTACGGACGGATCAGCGGTGGGACGAGGGTGTTGGAGCTGGCGGCGGACAGCTGGGAAGCAGCGCTAGGGCACGGCGCTCTCTAGCAGCCGCGAGCCCTGCGACACCTTTTGGTCTCCCCTGGGGGAGAGGCCCGAAGATACACAAGATGGTGGCGGGTCGCAGCCGGAGGAGCGGCACGGTCAGGCGGCGGAGGTCGGGAGGATCATCCGCCGCCGAAAAAACCCGGTACGGGGGGCTTTCGGTTAAATATTCCCGTACCCACCATCTTTTGAGGATAGCCGATCCATGGGCACTATCCGTTCCCCCTCCCCTAGTCGGTACCCGGTTACCGACAGGCTGCCTCAGGTAGTGTGCCCCGGGTTATCGCAACGGCACACTGCTCGTATAGGCGGCCCCCTAACAACGTAAATCACTGGGGGAGGCAAGTGCGGCACAGCTCACGAAAACCCAGCCTCCCTAATTCCCTCTTTTATGCGTGTACAGGGCACGTTGGCCTTGGCACACCAATTCATGTAAGAGATCTACACTTTTGGCTAACGTAGCCCCCCACTGCTTTGCAAATTTTTTAAATACAAACATTGACTTGTTACACTAAACATGCACTTTCCCAATCACTCCCTCATCTGCATTTCCACATGAAATAGACAACAGTCAATTGATTTGTGATAACAGTCTACTAGAGGCAAACTGCCACACTTAAGTACATATATAATATGACACCACAAGAGCACAACAATATCATGAGGGAGCAGTAAGTATACAGATTGCCTGTCCATATGAAAAGAGCCAGAGGATTTCGCACTCGCTGCCGTCGTTTCTTCGAAATTCACACATAACGCATTCTCATTGTTGTTTTCCAATCTAGATAGAACGCAATAGTTGACACGACACAAGCAGTGAACGGTATCCGTGTTCGCTTCAACAGAATTAAAGTAGCCGGCGGCGCTGCTCACACGACCAGACTGATATCTGGAAGCGCATGCGCTAGCAGAGCTGTGCACTGCTTCTCCGCTGCCCAGGGATGGGAGGGGGTACGGCCCGCCGCCTGCATACGCGCGTTGTTCATGCTTCCCATAAATTGTTTCCTGTCATGTTGCACAATACCAACATCATCAAGAGATAATGGCGACCCATTTCTCCTCCCGGCGGTTTCTTGAAACATATAAATAAGTCATGCATCAATGTGCACGGACAGATAGACAGCATAGGCTAACGGACAAACAGTATCGCTAGCAGCCCCGTCAATGTCATGATAACATGAAAGCATGTAGATGCCGCGCGTACCGATAGTAGTAGCCGCCCACTCCCCACGAGAACCCATATCTGACGACAAGAAAGAGCAGCACGAGTGTTCTCAGAATCCTCCGCGTAGTATCCAGCCAGCAAGTCAGTGAATACAAATCTGGACAATGAGAAGGCCGAAACAGGAGAGGGAGGGTTGCTGGCATACATGCTGACGCGCTCACAGAGATTGACAGCAAGAGCCACTGCGGTAAAGCCTGCAGAGAAGCGAGAGTGCGTAGACTGAGGCAGGCTAGGTATGGCAAAAGATGAGGGAGTGGCACTGAGAGCGGATGGGCAACGTACCGCTGTACCATTTGGGCTTGCTGCCTCCGGTTTGCTGCTGCTGGAAGGTGCCCCATCGGTACGCCATGAATTGAGGCGACCATGTGAAAGATGTGCACCGCTTACTCAAACTGATAACAACGCAAGGGGGGCAGGTTGGTATGACAGTTGCTGTCAAGCCATTTAGCGCTTCATTCGGAAGAGCAACGGGAAATGCGATACATGCCCACCTGGGAAGCCTGCCGAACAGATTCCTTGCATGCGCAATATTCGTGGACCTCCTGTCTGCGTCCCTCAGGCAGATGGTCCTGCAGGGTGCACTTCAAATCAGCACAGCCATCACACACATGTGGATACGAGACAAGGCCATACGAAAGGGGTCGCACTTGGGGCCATCCTCAGAGAAGAAAGAGTTGGCGGCGTTTGTGATGCGAAACGTTGTTTGGCGCCCTACATGCTTCTCAAAGCCTGCCAATGCGGAGCATCACTCAGGTCATCATGCCCTGCTATAATCCTCGGCACCGCCCAGCCATAAAAATCATCCCGGTCCTTACGCGCAGAATGACGCATGTGAGGTGAACACGCACCTTTGGTTGGCGACTGATTGGTGCGAATCACCACACTGTGTGCATCGATGTCCTTCCCATGCGTCCGTGATAGTAGGCTCTGGCAGAGGTTGGATGTTCATTAAGGAAGGGAAGGGAGAAGGTTGATGAAAAGTTTTGATACAACTGAGTGAGGTTGAACTATGCAGCCTCGGCGGAATCGCACGGAGGTGATGGGTTAGGGTAGCCATCTTTCCGCACCTTTGAGCTGGCCACGACTGCGCAGCTGCGGAAATCAAAGCCCATGGAAGGGAGGTCCTTCTTGGGGAGCTGAACAGAGGCAGCAGAGGGCAAATAAAACGCCGTCCTCAGCCATTTCAGCACAAACAGGGCGCGCTGGCGGATGGAGGACACATCCTGGCTGCTTGACTATGACAACATTGGCCACAGTTGCATGCGCATGATGTGTACAGCGACGTAGTTTATGCGCACCTCCGCTGCTTTCTCTGTGTCTGGAAGACCCTTCATCATGCGAAGCCCCAGCGTGTTCCCCGAGTGCAGTATATAATGATGCATGTCCCTCGGAGACACCTACCGAGGGGTGGAAGGGTACCATCAACCCTGCAACCTGCTCACCAACGACTCACCCTTCCCTTCTTACCATTCTCAGCCAAGCCCTCACCTGACGGCTCAGCCTACCTCTCCACATACGGATCAGGAAGTCGGATGAGCTGGAACGCTGAAAGACGGCCAAAGTATCAGCAAAACCAAACGTCACACGTAACCATCTCTCACTGAAACACAAACGAAACACAATACATCTTCTATGTTAGTGGAGAAGGGGGGAAGGGGCTCCCCACCGTCATACCCGCCTGACGATATTGTCGCTGTTTCCGCTCTAAGTACCCTGTAACAGCCGCTGCGAGCGGGGGCAGAGGAGTTGGACTACACAGAGGAGACTCGGCACAAAAAAGCGCGGGAAGTAGGAGCTGCAGAGGAACTACAGGGTGGCGCACCGAAAGCGGCGGACGCCTGCGGTCCATGCAGGTTATGGAAAGGCGGCAGGCACCAGCTCGGAAGCGCACTCGAGGAAAGGCAGCTGGTGTTGCCAGGGAGGAGGAGAGCCGAGCAGTGCTGTTCCTGCAAGGCGACACAATGTCGCAGCACTGCGGAGAGGAAGGAACTTAACCAGTAGGCCGACCAAAAAAAAAAAAAAAAAAACGCGAGGTCGTATAGTAACAAGTGGACAACAAAGGAGATTGTGGATAGTAGCGCAAGTCAGGGGATCGGAAGAAGCTGTCAGCGTCGTATATTCGGAAACGGAATATGGGAGAGCTGTCGTGTTTCGGAATTGCGCTGCTGCCCGAGATGAAGAGCTTACCTGCAAAGATAACACCTACCCTAAGCTGGTACAAGTGCGCGCGTCGCGACACCATGCGGGCATGGTCAGGCAGGGCTGGAGGGAAAGTAGCTTGACGACTGCTGGGACAACTGGAGTTGTCCTGCGACAGGAAGAACTGTAGTTACGAAATATATTAGGATATATCCGCTACTATACATGTGTGCCTTTGCTAACAGGCCCTTCGTCCCATATAGCCGTACTAAAGAAGTCGGCGTCCCGGAGGCAACTAGGGAAGTAAAGATTCTTAGGTCACATCGTGGCGGGGTACTGCTGATGCCATCAGAGCTGCGCCTGTGCGTTGACCGCCTCCAACACACTGCTATACCGCTCTCGGGGCGCGCGCGCTGTTGAATGCGCTGGGGTTATTGGGATAGAAGCGCCACGAGCACTTCCGTCAACTCCATGAGGTGCGTGTTTTTTTACAAAATGACATGACGAAGATTTTTTTTTTTTTTTTGCGCCCCCGTGAGATGGGACTCGCAGGTTAACCCGCACCGGCACCCTTTACAGGCGGCGTTTTGCAAGCACGAATGTGAGCATAAGTTTAAATCAGGCCTCGTCAAGCTCATCGTCGATCATGCTCCCGGGTAGGCGACGCTCATGTGAGTGCATTACGTACCATTGTAGAAGAACCGTACCGTAGTGCGCTAACCCCACACGAGGCCAATGTTGGAGTTTCACCAACTAAAACCGTTCTTCCAATAACATGCAAACAAAAATGAATGCATTCCCGGCACTCACCAAGAAAGGTCTTCCCTACCCGTCCGGGCGTCCGCCCATTCGAGTAATGCGAGAAGGAGCAAGGCCCATCTCACGGAGCAAACATTTCGGGAGTGCGATATGAGGGAACAAAGAAAGCAATGTGGCGGTTAGCCTCGTCAAGCTAAACGCTAGCACAAATCAGTTCTAATCTGTCTAGATGTGTCGTTGCAAGATGGCAAAATGATGTTGTCGAGAGACGATGGTGAAAGATGTTTCACATCTTTACTTAAACAGTATATGTTGTAAGTGAACAAAGGAATTGTTAAATGGTTCTGTCACCTCCCTCTACTGCACTGGGCTTTAATAGGTTTCTGCCCATATTGCTTATGCCTGCAAGCTACGCTTACGTGTCAAGCGTTAAGGCTGTCTAACCGTCGTCATCTGTCATGAGACGCGGCCTGCCTAGCATTGGGTTTCACGACGCGGCTCCTTCTACATCGAAGAACTCGCTTAGGCGCGTCGTCTGGCTGGTTAGATTAATTATGCGTATATGTACGTACCGGGAGGTATTGGTCGTACTGTAGCATCAGCACCTTTATGAATATTGCAGTAGCGACGTACCCACGTTTGTACGTCCGTCCTATGGAAAAGCACGAAATAGCGTTTGTAACGAGTACATGTACAATGTCATGCAATGTACTGTTGCATGACTGTACTCGTCATAGCAATATGAGGGAGGGCTTGGCGCCATATCTGGAAAAAACCTCCCGTTTCGTGTAAAATGAACGGCGCCATGAAGGGAAGGGGGGACACCGCCTAAAAGTGAAGCATTTACATCTTCGGGGGAGGTAGCGCATTGACGTACAAGACCATTAAAGTTTGGGGCTAGTGTCCCAAAATTACGACGGTGGCATTCGCGGCGTGCGCATTCAAGCAAGATATGTTCAATGGATTTTGGCACATCCCCGCCGCATGCATGACAATGATGGAGAAAACGTGCAGGCATGGCATGAATGCGGGTAAGACGACGGGCTGTGGTAAATACACGCGTACGAAATTGAATCGTAGTGTATAACCCTCCACCGCCCCCCCCCGAGAATGCCCGTGCCAATGATAATTAAGGGATGGTATGATGGTAGCGGACGATTTGGGCGGAAGAATTTACCGCGACAATGATATTGTGCGAGGATGATATTTTGACAATCTTGCTCCGAGGGCTTAGGCTTCTGGGCCTATTTTTTTTTCTTATTTGCGGGTTGATTCCACTAGTTTACTTGTAGTATATAATCTAGATATTTTGACAATCCATGCCTTATAAATATATTCTAATAATCTTTTTCAGATGAAAACGCAAGGGCAACCACCAAGTATGCGCGATGGCAAGAAGTCTCGAGTCGGTTTCCAAGAATCGGTTTACGACTAATTGCGTTTTTGTTGCCGGGTCGGCATCGCTATCTACGAAAAGAGTACAAGTTAGCGCGTCCGTGTGAAGTGTGAGTATGTTTTTCTAAACCTCAACTTGATGTGCATTGTGAGTAATGATGATAAATTTATCTGATGATCATTATATTGATGATGCGGAAGGTGTGGATGGAGATAGTCGATGGTGGTAGAATATGTGCGCTCGTGCGGGTGTGTGTAGGCTTATGCCAGTGAGCCCGTCCGTAGTATCAAAATGACGTGGATTGGATGGGTGGGCGGACTACTTGATAACAAATTTTAAACATAACTGAAAGGGACGGAGGCGTTTCATGCCTTGCGGTCGGCGATTGACAGATGTTTCATAGTTTTTTAAAGGTACGATTTGACGAGCCGGCCTAGCCAGAAAAATGTCGTCATAGGGAAGGAGATGGGATAATAGTACGCAAGGACTTCTTGTGGAGACCTTGCTGGAAAAGCGCGCTCCCCCGTCGGTACCGGCGGATACCCATCAAGAGCCCCGGCAAACACCTCCTATGCCAATCGACAGCGGCGTCCTTTACTCTCACTTACCGCCACAACTCTTGGCTCACCCTCCAAACCTCGTTGTCCTTGGAGAGACATCCACTTCTCCCGCTGAACATCCAGTCGTGCTTCGTATCCACAACATGGTGGAAGCTACTCCACTATCACGGACCTCGAGAAAAGTTCTTGTCGGACATTATTTTCGAACTCGCTAGGATCTATCAGATCCACGTACGTCACACTAACGTCCGCATATGCGCAAGAGAATTGCCAGCCACCGCCCAAACCGCCTCTTTGCGCCCCAATGTGTAGAGGAGAGCCGCCGGTAACGAGGAGGTAACGTTCACCAACATGAGCGCTGCCCTCACGGTTCTCCGCTCCCACGTCGAGCCGCCAACTCAACCTCCGTCGCATCATTTACTTGACCATTTAATGACCCGCTACGTACCGACGACCTTCCCCGCCCAACAACCACTCCATGCAATACCCAAGAACACACAAGGCACTCAACGTCTTCTTGTTTATATTTGAGTAATGCTACAAGCCCGCCCTGCCTTCCTCCCCCCATCGTGACTACGGGGACGTCCACCTCTTTCCTCGCGTCCACATCCTCTAGCCCGATCGCGCTGCGGTCGCTCGCGATGCGGAAATATAGATATCTATTCATGTCGGACCTTGAGTTTTCTATGCACTACACCATGCAATCAGGCAGGACCTGATACGACAACTCACTTGTTGGGTAGGCTCAGAGTGTACTGACCGAGGTGGTCCGAACACGGGCATTGGTTAAAGAAAAGGAAGGAATCTAGGTGGCAAGTAATGTCCCATTGTGTTAACAGTCTCCGGGTCTACTACAGTACCGGCCACTTCGAAATAAGTACTCCAAGTACGACCGCTCCTCCAGCCAGCTCGTACTCGTAGTAATGTCTCCCTTCTCTTCAACCTCCGCACGTGCTCTCCGCGCTCCACATCCTAAATCGTCCGGGGGATTTCAAGGGGTTGTAGTTGCAGGGAGTTGTATGGTGTGGCGTTCCGCCGGGGTGACGCAACCTCCAAGGGAGGACGTACATTGTTCCCTCACCAAACCTGCACGACAAGGGTATCGTTGTTGTTCGCGCTATTATCGCATCTATAAAAAAATCGGGGCCAGTCGCCAAGCGTTAGTAATCTCGACATAGACCTATCGTTCACAAGGCGGGGGGGGGGGGGGGGGGGGGGGGAGGCAAGATTGCCAATCGGTGTTACTCGAGAGAGAATGGCGAGCGACCCACAGGTCGCTGCCTTTTAGCCTGGTGCTACGCGCCTAGAAAACTCCACGTTTCGTCGCTAAGGTTTACATGTACGTACTCCCCACTAGCGGAATGTCCCGTGTCGCGCACGGTCCCCATTCCGTAGTGCGAGCGCCCCGATCCCAGCCTCGGAAGAGGATGCCGAGGGTTTGCATTAGCCGTCTTTCCTTGGTGGAAGAAGTAGAGAGAAGGTTGGATTAGGGAAAGGGGCTAGCAGGCTTGCCCCCTAGCTTAGCGATCGCCCCGGGCGAGCGGTACCCGGGGTAGGACTTTTATGTCCGGAGTGAAGGAAAATCTGGATAACAAGAGGGACTCTGAGCTTTTTTTTCTCGAAATACCGGTATCGTCCCGGCATTAATCTAGATCCCCAAAATATTATTTTTGAGGTTGCGATATGTAGTCCCGAGGAGTATCTCTGAATAGGGCATCATGCCTTGAACCCTGATCCTAAGACCTAAATGGCAGCTCTTGGTGGACCCTTAGACAGCAGGCCGGACACTTGACCCGATTAAATTTGTAAACAGTTTTGAATTTTCAATTTCAGTACGCACGCGGCACACTTGACAGTGAGTGAGGAAGCTTCCGGGGTCCGTGCCGTCAGTCTTCACTACAATTGACGGTGAGTGAGCTGGATGTTAGCCGGACGCCGGATGCAGATGGGCCGCTATGTGTGCCATGGTTGCGTTGTTGGCGGCCAATGCGTTTGTTGTGTAGTGTTCGCACTCGCCGCGATGATGGTAGCATATGAACGTTGCGTTAGTGAACAATATCATAATGCGCCGTTCGTGAGCGATCGTCAACAAGTTGCGTTGAGAGTGGAGTGCATAATCCATAAGCACATGGGAAATCGGCGCCGCGAAGGTCTGATTCCTTTCCGAAGGCGGGCTTCAATATGTATTGAATTTGATCGTCTAATCAGATGGTGCATATAGCGAAATCACACAACACATGTAAATAGCTATATTGTTTCGTCCACGATGTCTAGCATTTACGCGGCCTCGAGAGTCCGGAAATAGCTCAATAAGTCTAACGGAATGACGGGTGACGGGTGTGAGGACTGGGAAGGCCGCAAGGCGGGGGGTGTACCAAGCCATGCTGACGGTCACCGCGGTAAAGCCGCACGAGCCGTCCGCTTAGACGTCGATAATTCGCATGCCGTTGTTTTGGAGGAAAGCGTCGCACCCCCATGAGAGATACGAGCTTGAGGGTTGTTGCAGTGGTGATGGCGGTGTGCGCGGCGGCGATTAAGCGACGGTTTCTTCCCGGGTGGTGAATGTAGCAGTTGGTCGAGCCCGGTGGCGTTTCCGTGGTCGTGGCCAGCGGTGGAGATAGTGGGCGGTGGTCGTGACCAAATTAGATATATTGTTTAAATTTCAATATTTTCTTGCTACGGATTCAGCCGTGGATGTACGAGTATATAATTGATTTAGCTTCAACATCACTCTACCTTTTTTTAATCGCTACGTGCACATGCACGTGGTGAATAGCGACAAACATGTGAGCTCAACATCTCTTTGCAAGGCGTACAACATTGTGGCAGTTTGCCTATGCATGCTAGTTGCTAAGACAAATCGATGCTTGCTAATACTGTTGTCCCTTCATGTGGAAGTGCAAATAGAGAGAGATTGAAGATGTCTTAATGTTTAGTGCTTGAAAATAAAATGTAATCAAAAATAAAATCGTTAAATGTGTTTGTCACCTCCCTCTACTGCACTAGCAAGGTTTAACTAAGTCTAGCCTTGCTAGCTCTCGTCTCATCTTGTTTGGTCCTCGTGCATGGCGTTAGGGCTCGCGTAACGGTTTGAACGTCGCTAGTTTTTCTCGGGAAATCGCAGCATAGCGCCATGCAACATATTTAAGATTAATTATGCGTCCTATGCGTACATGCAGGTGTTGGTAGCACAGTAATGTACAATGTCTTCGAGTTAAATTGCAATGGCGACGTAACCGCGGTACGTCCTTCCGATGGAAAAGCACGAATCAAATCAGTAACTAGTAGATGTACAATCCCATACAGCATATTGTTACGGGACAATAAGGATAAAATGATTTACAGCGATACTAACAAATTGGACCGACAGCTATCTAACGGCCATCAAATGCTCGGTCATTTAGGAAAATTACGAGCAAAGATTGGGCCGGGTACCCTTCGACCATGTGCACCAATCGACACACCTATGTATAATTGTTGAACCGTGCGGACACGATTAGTATGGAAGGTAACTAATGCATACGTAGTTACAGTCACAATCACGCAAATAGGACAGTCACATAGACAACCATCATGAGGCGTGGTGTCGGGACAACATAAGTGAGAGAGCTGTAGCCTAGCGACAGCTCTATACCGAATCAAACAAGTTATCGATATGTCCGATCTAGACATGTACTAATCATATCTAGAATAGCTTACAATAGCTATATGTAACTAATAACTAGAAGGTATTACGTACAACACTCCCCTTGAAGGCAGCTACGGAATTAAGCGTTGCATTGGGTCTTCTCCTCCAAGGATTGCACTTCGGTGTCTTGTCAGTGCAGGTCCTAGGAGAGGCTTGGTGAGCATGTTGGCCACCATTTGGTCAGTGGGGAGGTACCTCAACTTGATACTTCCCTGCCGCACGTGGTCCTTGAGGAAGTGCCACTTCAGACCTGTGTGTTTAGTCTTCTCGCTTACCAAGGCATTTTGGGAGTACGCAATGGCGCTTTGGTTGTCCTCCCAACTGGTGGCGGCTTCCGTGATGGGGGCGTTGAAGATCTCCCCCATGAGTTGGCGGAGGTGGAGTCCCTCCTTGGTGGCGTCAGCCGCACAGTAGTACTCGACTTCACAAATGGATTGGGCCACGCAAGTGTGTTGTTTAGACTTGTAGTTGATGGGTCCGCGTCCGAGGGTGAAGAGATAGCCCGAACGTGAGTTGCGGGTGCTGATATCGTTTGCCAAGTCAGCGTCTCCAAAGCCTGCTAGTTGGAGACCGTGATCCTGCCCCCCCCCCCCCAACGTCAGGCGCATGTCGATGGTGCCATGGATGTATCGGAGGACCTTCTTCACAGCCTGCATGTGAGCGTCCGTGGGGGATGCCTTGGCGGAGCCAAGGATGCTCAGTGTCGTGGAGACATCGGGGCGCGCGCAGACGGTTGCGTAGTGGAGACTCCCCAAGAGGCTGGGGTAGACGTCCTTGGCCACCCCGGAAGGGTAGGGGTGCTATGTGCGCAAGGCCGGCGAGGAAGCCGGGGTCCATAGGGAGGGACGATGGCTTAGAGGTGGTCATGCCATACTTGGCGAAAACGTCACGGAGGTATTTGGACTGATCCATAGAGATGGTGCGTGCCGATCGGTCGCGGGTGATGTGCATGCCAAGTAGTTGGGATAGTTCACCCGTGTTTTTGATTTTGAACCGTGCACCAAGTTTAGCCTTGAATGATGTAAGCCATGAGGCATCATTGCATGCTGCGGGATTGTCGTCCACGTAAAGAGCGATCATGGCGAAGACGTGACCGGCGCGGAGGACGTAGATACATGGATCCGAGACGCATTGTTACCACCCGTTGTCGAGGTGATGTCGACAAGCCATGCATGGAGTAGCATGTTAAACTCGCGAGGGGACTGTTTCAGTCCGTAAAGGCAGCGTTTGAGGTGACACACTTTGGACGTGCCATCAGTGAAGCCGAAGGGCTAGCGGATGTAAACGTCCTCCTTTATGGGGGCGTAGAGAAACTCAGTGTCGATGTCGAGTTGACACACTTCAAGGTCACGGGCGGCGGCGATGGTAAGAAAGTGGCGGAGGCTGGCCATGCGGATGACGGGGAAAAATACTTCCGTGTAGTCGAGTCCAGCTCGTTGGCTGCAACCCTTGGCGACGAACCGGGATTTGAAGCGGGAGACATCGTCGAGAGTGTCTTACTTGATCTTGTAGATCCACATAATGTTGACTACAACGCGTCCGGGGGGAAGGTCGACGAGTTCCCAAGTGCCGTTGTCCATGAGAGAGGAGTACTCATGCTACATGGCTGCTTGCCAATCTGGGGCTTGGGCGGTGGATAGGGAGGCGCGGTAGTTTTTTGGTCCCACACATTCGCGGGCGGAGAGGAGAGCGACGGCGGTAGGCGAAGCACATGCCGGAATGTGATGTGGACCAGTAACCATATCGGGCACGAAAGGGAGCTCGAAGATGTCCTCCTTGGCTTTGCCTTGGTCGGGGTCACAACATGTTGTGACACGGACCAGTGGGAACTCGGCCATGTGGTCTACGAGGTCACCATAGCGGAGGGGGTAAGAGCGAAGACGGGAAGGACGGGCGGCCTTAAGAGGCGTAGGGGGGTCGGGGACTTAGGGTGAGAGAGGGGGTAGGGTATCGATAGGGTGCGAGGTCAGCATGTCCGGCGGGTCGTGAGCATTAGAGGCATCCGCGATGACCGAGTCAATCGAAGGGTGCGCGCCGAAGCAAGGTGTGATATCTTGGAAAACGACATGGACATGGGTGGTGATGCAGCGGGTTTCCGGGTTGTAGATGCGGTAACTAAGGGCGTTAGACGGGTAGCCAACCATGACGCCCCGGAACGCTTTTTCGCTGAGCTTGCGGCGCAGCCTGTCGGGCAGCTTGGCAAAGATTGTGCATCCGAAGACCCGAAACTTGAAGGCGTCGAGTGCAGATGACGTAAGGATAGTGAGGGGAACTCCGCCGGAATGGGTGACCGAGCGACTGTAGGTGCGGTTGCGCAGGTACACAACGGTGGTGACCGCGCACGACCACATGAAGTTGGGGACAATCATGCTGTGGAGCATCGCAGATGCATTGTCCCGAATTGTGCGCCCATGGCGTTCGGCCTTGCCGAGCATGTGGTGGGCATATGAAGCCGAGAATTGAACACCGACACCCATGCGAGCACACATCTGCCGGGTCGGGGCAGCCTCAAAAACAGAGTCGGAGTCAAACTTGATGATTGGGGCAAAAGCGCCGGACTGAAAGTGATGGCGTGCATGTAAGTGACGCAGTTTCAGCAGGATGCTTTCCATCTCTCTACACGTGTCCTCTTTGGACTTCAAGAACCGCACTCACATGTAGTGTGAACGGTGATCGATAACGAGCAAGCAATAGCGGAGTCCATGGGGGGAAGGGACATTCACAGTGCCCCGGATTTCATAGGAAAAGTTCAACAGAGGGCGGGACGGTTTCGTGCAAGGGGTAATGTTGCGCGCTGCCACAGTAGCCTTGTGGAGCAAACAAGAGTCGCACGAAACATTGGTTACAAAGTTGGCTAACGCGGGGCATGTTGGGACACCGTGGGTATGATGGGCATGCAAGCTCTGCATGTGAAGGTGGCCGAAACGGCAGTGCCAAAGTACTGGGTCGCACTTGGCAGTGAGAGCAACACTAGCGCCGGCCCTAGGCGGGGAATCTGCAAGGGGTCTTTGGGGTAGCTTTGGCTGGAGAGGTAGGAGGTGTAGGCCGTTGCCGGATGGTTTCAGCACACCCATTTCTGTGGGGACCACGATCAGTCCAATGTCAAAGTTGGGAGGGAAAATGAATTCACAACCGTTGTGCGATTGCATCCAAATGACATTGAGGAGGCGACCTATGCGTTGTGTAGAGCGAGAGGAGAGGTCAAGAGTGTACCACGCATGAACTGTGCGGCGGATGAGATGGCCCGACGCTAACATGACGGACATACGTACAGTGCCACTGCCCTTAACATCATTACCGACTCCTCCAACTCGCGAGGGAGTGGAGGGCGAGTCAAACGTCACAAAGTCACGTCGAAACGCGGTCAAGTCGATTGAGCATACGGAATCAACCACCCAAAACTGAGAGAGGTTACGACTAGGAGCGAGGGAGAATGAGAATGCGACAGATGTGAAGGGGACACTAATCTCAGTGTCATCAAATTCGTCCGTGCATTCCTCGAAAGTGGGGAGGGAGTCAGGATCATCAGCGGGGACGTCGCTCAACATGGTAACGTGAGCCGAGGCAGAGCCAATAGCAGGGGTGCCATATCTTTGGATGATCAGCTTACGTTTGGCCAGGGTCCACTCCAGCACGGCGTTGTCATACGCCATGCATGACGATAGGATGTGGTCAAGACTGCCACATGCGCTGCATTTGTTGGGCAGTCCACGACCGCCACAAGTGCCACGAGGATATTGGCCTTGTCCGCTGCGGGAGCCACGACCAACGGCGACAAAGGCAAAGATGGGCGGGGCGGGGCCAGCAATGGGTGGCTGTGCGTGATCCGGGGTGTCGTCGTCCATGTTATGAGCAAGGTCAAGGATGTTGGCCAGCACCTCATCCGCAGAGAGGAGGTAATTAGTGCCGTCGAACGCGTTGATGACACACTGTTTGGCCTGACCACAGGGGCATGTGCTGGAGATGCTACGAAGCATGAGAAGTCCTAGGTTGTGAGGATGGATGGCTGCAGAGCCATCGATCATTTCCCACGTCTCACTGTAGTCGTCAAAGCTCAGGCGCATGAAGTGAACGTACTCGGTAAGGTAGCCTAGCATGAGGTTGTCCAACAACGACATGGAGTGTGCAAACGAGCGGTTATCCTAACGTTCGCACAAGCAGTCCCAGACGGCAGCGGCGCAATCGGGCCGAGAGGCAAAGCTGTACTTAACGGCTTGTTCAGCGCGCTTGTTGTCACTTGTGGCATGCAGCAACATGGCGTAAGAGTACGTTTGAGCAACTCCGTCGAGCCAGACTCCCGAGTCCCGGACTGCGAGCTGTTAGATGAGGTACGCAGTTTGCAGGGACAAAAAACTGACGAAGTTCCCATTCCATGGCTTGAACTCAGTGTTGGGTCCCATCGTGGGGACCGTCATCTTCATGGAGGGGTTAAGGGACTCCTTGTCGAACCCGGTAGCCTCGTTGACAGCTCGGCCGATGACCACTGGGTCAATGGTGGGACGGCGGCCACCACGGCCACCGTTGCCTTCACGATGGGTGAAGGAGGCTAGTGGGCCATTATGAAGCGGTGGTTAGCCACCTAGAGATTGTGGGCGGCCGATCTGTGGCGGTGGCGCGCCAAGGGCGCGCGCTGCGGTTGCAGCTGCTAGTATGACTGGCCACGAGGTGGTGTGAATGTGTCGTGGAAATTGAAATATGGGTGTGGGGTGGTGGGGGAAGCTGAACAAAAGGTTGGTGCTGATCATGGGCGTCGCGTCGAGCGTCGCGATGGCGCATAGCGGCAGTCTTTGATGCCTGAGCGTCCAGCCGAGCGTTAATCAGCGCCATCCGTTCGAGAACGAGCAAGAGAGCATCCGGGGGGGTGTGGAGTCCCGAGTGCTCTGACGGGAGGATAGGTAATCTCAGTCGTCTTGGGTGTCCGCAGTGGGTCCTACTGGAAGGTGTTTCGGGGCCATCGCGAGCTAGTAGGCAGCGACAGGCAGTGGTAAGAACCACTAGCCGCACTCGTGCCTAACAACGGTTTCAAAGAGACGGCATGTTGCCATGCGGCCCCTCGGCGTGATGCCCCGGGGCGTCTCAAAGTTTCGCAGCAAGTCCGTCAATGGAGCACTAAAGTCGCTAAACTAATGAACGAACTTGGCGTATCAGTTGCAAAACTGCACAAAGCTGCGAACTTCCTTTTGCGTCGTACAAACTGGCCAATCTGTAACAACCTCGACTTTCTTAGCCGACACTTAAATCTTGCCTCCCGACACAATGTAGCCCAAGTAATACTCCATCTCCCGAAGACCAAAGAACCATTTCTTAAGACGCAACACCAAATCCTCCTGCTTATGTAGTGAAGCACAAGACGTATGTCCTCGAGGTGCTCCTCTAGTGTGCGATTGCAAACGCAAACGTCATCGAGCTAGAATGTAATGAACTTGTGTAAAGAGTCGTGCAGGAGCGCCCGCCGGCGGCGCAGCGGGGGCGGCCCCGGAGGGGGTGCGCCCACAAGCTCGTCGACACTCACCCCCCCCCTCTCACCTCGTGGTGGGCGTTGGTAACCCCATAGCCGTGCCATACATGGCACGGTTGGGGGCTACGCGGGGTGAATACGGCAGCTGCGATCCGCGCGATCAACACATATCGGGAAGCCTCGGTGTACACTTTTTATAAATGTTATTTGTATACTACAAGCGCTAAGATCTCCCGCTCGGGCCGTCCGATATGTTTTTTCAAGACGGGGTACTTTTAAGATACCGCCCTAGTTGGGAGGAGGTAAGGCTTGTATCTCACGAGCGTGTGGAGGCGATGAGGGTACAGCCAAATAAGCGGTGTGTTGCGGGTGTTGTAGTTGGCGGCCGGCAGCCGGGAAGTAGCGCCAAGGTAGAGCGCTCGTTAGCCACGCCGAGCAACCATGTGACTATCGAGCCTCCCTAGGGGGCGAAGCACGACAAGGAGCAGAAAGGGGGACAATCGCATCCGGTGAAGCGACTCGATCAAGCGGCGGCGATCCTCAGGATCAGCCTCCGTCGGGATGCCATGTCCTGAGGATGTTCTTTGGAAAATGAACAATGTCCGTACCCGGCGTAGAGATTTCTGTCACGCACTAGCCCACGGATCTTCCTTAGTTCCCCCAACAGAGATCGGAATCGTATGCATGAATGCGGGAGTAGCTCCCGTCATACATGCGATCGATACGAATGGGCCCACTGTTCTTTGTGGAACGCGAGGAGGGCGGCATGGGCGTATCTATCGCGCCATATCTAAAGAAACAACTCGGGAAGCAACACCAAGGCATGGCGCTCATTGGCTGTCGTCCTACGTCGCCAAGCTTCACCTACGTGAGGGAGGAATACGCCAAAGCGGCAAGGAGGATGGTCGCGACATGGGGAGCGACACGGTCTTGTGGCGACAACCCTCTAGGTCGGCCGCCGCCGTAAAACCTGGCTCGGAGGGCTTTAGAAAAAAATCCGTGCCCCGCGACCCGTCGGATCCGGCCGTGGTGACCTTCCCTCCCTTTTTCGACACCCACCAACGCTTGGCATACCTAATATTAGAGAGTGTGGGCCCTCGTTAGCGCGGAGGCCCACACTCGAAACAAGGTCGCTCGTTGGAGGCGCGATCGGAGGGGAGTGGTACGGGCGCTAGGCCATTTGCCCGTCTAATACTTGGGTGATAGATCAGAAATTTCAGGGGACATGATGGAGAAAACAGTATTTTGCGCGGAGGTAGGAGCGCTAGTATTTCTTTACAGTGAGTTTGGGGCCCTCTTTCCCTAGAGGCGATGGAAGTCCCCGACAAGGTACAACCGCGTCGGGAGGAGCGGCGGTGAACTTGGGGCGGGGCGTACGGTGTGTGTGGGAGATGGTAGGGCAATCGCGGACAGCCAGCTCGAAGGTGAAGCGTGGTGTCGGTTGGACGATGAATTACTAGCGTGGCGCCGAGCGCTATGCACACGCTATACTTTTACGTGGGAGTAGGTAGGACTAGAGTGGCGCCAAGCGCTTTACACACGCTCTTCTCTAATGTAACATGGTGGAGGGCCCATAACCTGTCGGGATCGAGAACGGATAGTTACACGTAGGTCGTACCGGCCCAACAAGGGGGGCGGCTGTGGTGATTAGAGAGGTGAAAGGAGAGGGATGGCGGCCGGCGAAGGTACCGGCAAAGCCGGCCGACCCCCACTAATAGGGAATAGAGTACCGCTAATAGCATAACACTAAGTACTATAATGACAAATAGCTACCTTGTACATAAGCACTAGGCATCGGGATGCTAGTGCTAACATCCCCCTCAAGGTAGTCGAGGTCTTGATGTCGGCCTAGCTTGCGTCGAGGAAGGTGCCATCTTGGTAGAAGGTGTAGTGCTTGTAGCGTGTGTCTCATGCCGGGTAGGTGTAGCGATATAGAGTTTGACGTTTCCCAAGCAAGCTTGGGTGCGGTGGAATCTCGCTCTTTGCGGTAAGGAAGTTATGTCCGCATGGCGGAGTTTGTACGACGGTGACGGGCAACATTTGTTCCCTTCCGTCGATTTCTTGGAGATGTGCATGTTGAGTTCATGCGTTGCCTATATGTTGTTATCCATGGCAAGTTGGGTTTCTGTCTACGTGAGGCCTTGCAAGATAGTGGCTCAACTGCTGTTGCTTGACTCCTTGCCCCGAAGGCTTAGGCTTTTTTGCCTCTTCCTTTTTCTTTTAGCTTCTTTGATGGTAGTGGATTCGACTACTTTCTGCTTTGTAATTCAAGTTTTCGTTCCCACTGCTTTTTCTTCGTCGGAATGGATTTTTTCAATGATGTAGTAGTATCCCTATACCCGTAGCGACCCGTACAGCCTGCTTCGTCAGTGACACACATAATATGAGGATTACATTGATGGCGCTCTGCTATGGATTTCACTGTGTATACTGGCAGATGAATAGAGTGTGCTTGCAATTATGTCCGTACGCAACATTTCGTTCGTCGATGTCCGGGTATTTTTGTTCCTTTTCGGCGTTTTTTGGGAGATGTGCGACGTGAATTCATGCAACGTCTTTCTGGTGCTCTTCATGGCACTCTGGGTTCCTATCTCCGCGACGCTTTTCAGGAGGGCAGTGCTGACGCTCTGGCGGCATGCCTTCCTGTTCCTTATTATTGGGCTTAGGTTTTCTCCTCGTTTCTTCTTTTTGCTTGGTGACCTCCACTGCTTTTTCTTGTAAGAAATTTGATTTGATACTATGCAGAATAATGGACAACGGTACAGGTACAGCCAACAGGTACCATTGCGCGTTACCATCAGCAGGTAGGGTACACTTGTACAGGTACGGGAACTGACAATCCTTATATTATGTCGTACCCTATTTCTACTACTTAATTAATACCTGCTTATTAATATTGGGTGGATGTGGGTGTGCCGGTGCGGGTTTTCTGCCAGTCCCATATGCCGGGGACGCAGAAAAGAAAAGAAAAAGGGTACACTTGTACAGGTACGACAATCGACAATGTACCGTACCTATTTCTTCTACCTACCTTGCCTATTTTGGCCGCCGGTCGGGGGCAGCAGCAGTTTATTGCTATGTCGCTTTCCCCACCGCCACTGATAGACATATCCGTATTTTTATTTGTATCCGCGACTGACCAACACGCAGAGCAGCCATTCCGACCTGCTCCGTCTTGAACTGCACCTCGACGATCCTACGTAAGGATTACTAGTCATCTCGCTTTAGTCGTTCTGCAAACGAGCAGAGATTGATTAGCTCCTCCTGGCTGTGCCCCGTTGTGTCTCATAGTTACCCATATATATTATTGCTGGCGGAGGCGTAGCATTGTTTTTAGTTTTTACCGTAGTTGCAATATTCAGTTTCGGCTTTGAATCAACCCAACTGGATGGGGGCCGCCGCAAGTCAGAACGGAGGCCAGTTTTCCGAGAACGCTCTTCCAGCGCAGGCTAACGCGCTGTCACCGCAGCTTTTGGAAGTTTTGGGCACACTTGAAAATTTTGATGAGCAGCTGCTATGTACTTACACTCCTCAACCGCTAGGCTTGCTGGCCTACCTGGCAACGCGAGATGCTGTCTCGGCTCTTGGCCCGGGCGCAGTAAAACAACTGCCACGTCTACTCTCCGCGCTGGCGACAGCAGCTCAGGAACAGCACCTGGATCGACTGTACAGAAAGCATACTCTACAGTTCCTATATCACCAAACTCAACGGGAGGGTGCTCTGATGCAGCTGAAGGAAGATAGCCCTGTTGGTGAGAGCCTCGTGCTTAAACTAGAGTACCCTAATATATACCCTAGTATGTCTACCTCCCGAACGAGGCGGCGCTGTCGCAGCTTCCCCACTAACCTTCAAAGCTAAGTGTTTGTTCGTTTCTTTCACAGCTGTTGTCGCTATGGTGGTTTCTGCGCTGGCGTTTGACCTGGATCTATCCACAAAAGACAAGCAACCTGCCCGTCAGCTTTCCGGCGGCGGGTCTGGCGTTGACTCGTGGCCGGAAACCCTAAACCGAACAGTCCCGCGCTTTTTGAGCGGTTCTACATTTTACGCCGCTCTGTCTACAGAACACCGTGCTCTTCTGCTGGAGACGGTATGTGAGCTTGTAGACGCATGCGGCCCGCCGGTGTTCAACAGGTTATTGTCAGCGGATGAGGATACGTGGAGTCGCCTGGCTAGGGAAAACAAGAGGGTGTTCCTGGCGAAGACGACCCTCATGGTCGCACTTCACTCGCACCTCTTTCGCAAGTTTAAGGAGCACCAGGGGTGGTGTGAGCAGCGAGTTACCGAGCTTGACAAGACCACATATTACACAGACATTGGTAAAAAGTTTATCTTCAAAGCGGGAGACCATACGAGCGCTCGATTCGTGAAAGCGCAGCACTGGTTTATAGAGCAAGTGTTGATGCCTTTTCTTTCTAAATGGGCTGACCTCGTGGACACCCCAGCCTCGCATACGCTGAGCGCCGCCGCTTCTCGAGTAGCGAAGGCGTATGCAATGACTTACAAAACGCCTGACGTGCCGGCGTTACAGCTATATAGCTACGCAGTCCAGTGCCGGCGGAAGACCTCCTCTCCGGTGGGAGACGACGCTGACGGCATCCTCTCGGTGTGCTTACTATACAACACCTCATTGGCAAAGCCCGATATATATTCCTCGAGCCTTGGCCTGGGCGCTGCTCTCAGAGTTATTCAGCAGGAGCCTGCCGTTGCAGCGTAGAGCTGACGAATTGGGACCGCCTCTAGAAGAACGGCGGTCACACGATACCAAGCCCCGGCATATCACTCTGAAATTACTTAGGGCCGACTGCGTTTCGGCTGCAAGAAACGCGCCAATATAAGTACACGGCGTAATTATATGTGGTCAATGGGCGAGAAGCTTTTTACCTTTCTGGCATGGCACTATGTTACCTGCAGAGCTTGTTTTAACAATTTATCATCCATTCATCGCGGACGGCTGCTTCTCGTGGCTCCTTGCTGCAGTGATCAGTCGTTATTAGGGCGCGTGGAACAACCTCGTGACCCTTTCCAGGATCAAGCAAGGGTATCTGCTGCTGCACATCGACTACGAGTAAACTAAGTCATTTAATGCTGTGATAATTAGTGGTAAATCGACTGCTGGAGGGCAGTGCTGATGCACTTGCTTGCCGTCTGCCCCGCGGGCTGAGGCCTGTTGGGGTTGTCTCTTCCTGCTCTCTCTTATTTCTAGGTGTCCACCACTTTGCTTTAATATACTCAATATCTTATTTATGGGTACTAACTAACGTTATGGTATGCCCAACTCTGTTTCGTGAATACGGGGTTTGTAGTTCAGCGATATCAAACGGAAGTGCAGGAGTGTCCGCCGCCTCCGTCTGTCGTGAATGTTCACTACCACCAACAAACGGTGTACACCGAAGTGTTGTTTCTTTAGGGGCGGTGCTGGAGTGTCATTCACGGCCATGAGGGATATCGCGAGACGATGCAACACTTGGGTGACCAAGAAAGTCATGTATTGATGAGAGCTTACAGAACGCCACAGCCACAGTGAAACAGAAAAAAAATGATGAACTCGCTTTCGACAACAGCGGAGGAATCACAGACATGAAGCCATGAAAGTAAAACATGCCTCTCACAGGGGGTTAATGCGTGCAAGCGATCTCACGCTCCCCAATAATAAATTGCTTCCTCCACATTGTTGATGCGCAAATACAATCCCCACTTGTCTCTCAGGGTTAAAAGCAGGGTGACGATGTTAAGGTCATCCATAACCCGTGTTATCATTCCGGACGAAGTGCGAGGAGGAAAATGGTCCCCCACCCGAATACTGTCCATTCTGCTTGCATGCAACCGCAGAAACTCGGAAACTCCAACTTCTTCTTCAATAAGGGGGCGGTCGTTAAGCATCTAGGCAGTCGTTTGTAATATATTTAGAGAAGCGCAAGCTGTGGGTTCAAATTAATACCTTACAGAGCGTGGGCATAGAGGATGGGAATGGAAATATAGCCAATGTAGTGAAGTGCGGTCTTTCGAGCATTGTGGCCATGATGTCGATTGCACTAACAAGTTGCATCTAGGCGCAGTCGTCACTTACATACAACAATTGTCACAAAAGCGTAAGCTGACTTGACTTCATTTATTAACATGTAAAACAACGTGGACAATCATAGAGGTTGTGAAAGGAAATATAGCCAATGTGGTGAAGTACAGTCTTTCGAGCATTGTGGCCATGATGTCGGTTGCACTAACAAGTAGCATCTAGGCGCAGTCGTCACTTACGTAAAACAAATTTCAGAGAAGCGCAAGCTGTGGGTTCAAATTAATACCTTACAGAGCGTGGGCATAGAGGATGGGAATGGAAATATAGCCAATGTAGTGAAGTGCGGTCTTTTGAGCATTGTGGCCATGATGTCGATTGCACTAACAAGTTGCACCTAGGCGCAATCGTCACTTACATACAACAATTGTCACAGAAGCGTAACCTGTGGACTTCATTTAACATGTAAAACAACGTGAACAATCATAGAGGTTGGGAAAGAAAATATAGCCAATGTGGTGAAGTACGGTCTTTTGAGCATTGTGGCCATGATGACGGTTGTACTAACAAGTAGCATATAGGCGCAGTCGTCACTTACGTAAAACAAATTTCAGAGAAGCGCAAGCTGTGGACTTTATCTAACATCTAAAACAACGTGGACAAAGGGGATGGGAATGGAAATATAGCCAATGTAGTGAAGTGCGGTCTTTTGAGCATTGTGGCCATGACGTCGATTGCACTAACAAGTTGCATCTAGGCGCAATCGTCACTTACATACAACAATTGTCACAGAAGCGCAACCTGTGGACTTCATTTAACATGTAAAACAACGTGGACAATCATAGAGGTTGGGAAAGGAAATATCGCCAATGTGGTGAAGTACGGTCTTTTGAGCATTGTGGCCATGATGTCGGTTGCACTAACAAGTAGCATCTAGGCGCAGTCGTCACTTATTTACAACAGTTTTTAGAGAAGCATTAGTTGTGGACTTTATCTAACATCTAAAACAACGTGGACAAAGGGGATGAGAATGTAAATATAGCCAATGTGGTGTTTTTAGCATTGTGGCCATGATATCGATTGCACTAACAAGTTGCATCTAGGCGCAGTCGTCACTTACGTACAACAGTTGTCAGAGAAGCGCAAGCTGTGAGTTCAAATTAATACCTTACAGAGCGTGGGCATAGAAGATGGGAATGGAAATATAGCCAATGTAGTGAAGTGCGGTCTTTCGAGCATTGCGGCTTGATGTGGCGATTAGCCTCCTCAAGCTAAACGCTAGCACAAATCAGTTCTAATCTGTCTAGTTTTGTCGTTGCAAGATGGCAAAATGATGTTGTCGAGAGATGATGTTGAAAGGATGTTTCACTGCTGAACTTTATGTGACGAGTACAGTCCTGCAACAATACATTGCAGAATATTGTACAGGTACTCGTTACAAACGATAATTCGTGCTTTTCCATAGGACGGACGTACAAACGTGGGTACGTCGCTTTTGCAATATTTATAAGGGTACTGATGCTACTGTACGACCAGTACCTCCCGGTATGTACAGGTACGCACAGTTAATCTAACTAGCTAGAAGACGCGCCTAAGCGAGTTCTCCGATGCAGAACGGGCAGCGTCGTGATTCTCCATGCTAGACGAGCCGCGTCTCAGGACAGATGACGACGGTTAGACAACCCTAACGCCTGACACGTAAGCGAAGCTACGAGGCGTAAGCTAGCTCGGCAAAAACCTATTTAAGCCCAGTGCAGTAGAGGGAGGTGACAGAACCATTTAACAATTCCTTTGTTCACTTACAACATATACAACTTAAGTACGGCAGTGAGACATCTTTGACCATCGTCTCTCGATAACATCTTTTGCCATCTCGCAACGACAAAACTAGACAGATTAGAATTGATTTGTGCTAGCGTTTAGCTTGACGAGGCTAACCGCCACACTGGTTTTGGAGCTCTTTGGTCGACGCACGTTTTTCGCTACTACTTGATTCGCTCGACGTTGCTTGATTGATTCGAGATGGCTTCTCTTGGACATGGACATTACGTGGTGATACTATTCATGTTGGAGGGACTAAACTATCGGATGTGAAGTTGGTATTACAACGTGAGCCTCGTACCGGTAAAAGTTGGTTCCCGGCTGGCTCTGTCTTACCTAGCGAAGAGCCTGTTCGTGAGTTACACGAGGAAACCGGTCTTACTTTGACACCGGAAGATTTAACGATGTTGAGTGACCCTCCTGTTCGAGTTGCGTTACCTGAAGGACGACAACTAGTTTACGTGTACTCGGCTTCTGTTCCTGTCCTGTTTGCTACGAGTCACCTACGTACACCTGCTTAAGTTGAACAAGTTGTTACAGCACAGTCGACAATTAATCCGGATGGCACTTACGTCGTCCCGGAAACGATTAATTTTGATGGTCTGAATCTTACACCCGCTAAGACAGGGTTACTTCCTGCTAAGAAGCATAAGAGCGAGTTACTTCACTTCGGTTACGTGACTCCATGGGAGACTTTTTGACGAGCAGTCTACTCACACAGCCCGGTCCTTCAAGACGACACATCTATTCCGAGACAGTTCTTCATGTACTCCCGGTTTACGACGGTCGACTCGGGATCTGTTTGGCTGTTGATTCGTGGACACATCAATCAGTTGAGCGGTGAAACACCGACAGACTTGCGTGTGGGTATGCCAATGCCTACCCGGAACTTGGCTGGCCTACATGTGACCCTAACTGAGACGCAACGTAAAGCAACGATTAACTCCCCGTTACAGTCTGGTCGCGACGCTAATGAACTGGAGGATCGGCTTGAAGCTCAGCCGCAGCGTTTTCTAATGCTAGGCATTACGGCTGATTCTTACGACTCAGTCATCTGGGTTACGTCTCAGTTCTCGGGACATCTAAATGGGTGGTGGTTGAACCGTGAAACCCAAGCCGCTATTCCGTCTGCTTATGACCTGCTTGTCGCGGAGTTACGCAAGACCACGTTTCCTCCGAACATCCAGGACGAAGCGATTAACGCGTCGCTTAACATTACACAGACACACCGTGAGTTACGCTCTCTACACGAAACAGTACAACGACTTCTTACGTCGTTCACGTCAGAACATGACACATGATGTGCAGTGTGTACGCTTCATCAACGGACTGGGCAACTTTACATTGAAGAATCAGGCTAAGTCACACCGAGCTTAGAGGGGTTACAATATTACTTTGGTGGAGCTCCAGAATTTCGTGAATGATATCGTGACTGATTCCCCGGAACTTGGTAATGTGAGGCTTACAACTACCCCTACCGGTCAACCCACTAAGAAGCGCAACCTTGTTGACCCCCTTGTTGGGGCCTCTAAGATATGGAAGCGCAATGGTGGTGGACGCGGTCGTGGACGTGGTCGTGGAGGCAACAATGGTGGTGACCGTGGTCAACCATCTACAAACCCTGGCCGCGTTGACTTTAAGAGCATATGATGCCATGACTCCTGAGGAGCGCAAGAAGCATATGGACGAGGGACTCTGCTTCAAATGTCACAAGAGGGGACACCGACGATTTCAGTGTCCGGAGTGGAAAGGCAAGGCACCGATGGAGCCACAACAATCTAAGAAGCAATGATGGTGGCAAGGCTGTTCTACCAGCGAACTGGAGCAGCCGGCTACATCTAATGTTCGTTATGAGACACTGTTAGCGACAGAGGTTGTCGACTCACTTACGACACCTCCAACGACTACAGTTACGGCACTTGCTCCTCTTGTAGCAAGTCGTCGTCGTCAGATAAAGCAGAGGCAGAGTCGTAAACCTGTAACCAGACGTTCAATTGATTGGAAACTGGTTGACTCTATTTTTGACCCTCTACACGCACGATTCAACTTCACATTGGAGGGATGTGCAGATGATAAAGGTCTAAACTCGCACGGTGACTTACCTCATTGTTCGCCGAGTGACTCGATTCTTGAGAGGGACTTGTCACGAGAACGGGTGTTCATTAATCCACCCTGGGAGATAGATGAGCATATTGCACAGCATTTTGAGGATTGTCGTCGAACATCTCCGACATCTACGATGGCTGTATTTGTACTACCAAAGTGGGCGAAGTTTGCTCAAATGACTAAGAACTGGAAACTCTACCAAGAATTCCCAGCTCGGACACAGCTTTTTACTCGTCAGTCACTGGAGAACCCATCGCAACATGAGGTGGTTGCTACAGCTCCTTGGCCTGTACAGCTGTGGTTAGTCGACGCAGATTGTGCGTTTAACGACTCGACACCATCTACAACACCTGACCAACCCACCTCGGACATGTACCTTTTGGCGACGCGGAACAGTCCATCGCTACGATGCAACAATTTTCTCCGCCAACTACAGCCTTACTGATTGACCTCACGGAAGCTCGCCCGTTAATTCGAACTGAGCTGATTGTGAAAACTCCTGATGGCGGACACCTGATTTCTGGATTGGTGGACTGCGCTGCGACACTTGATTTCGTGTCTGAGGACTTCGTACGACGCTTTGCTTTACAGACTCGGACGTCTGCGACTAAGACCCCAGTTCGACTCGCCAACGGACAACGAGTGACTTCTTCTACAGTCTGCGATGTTACTTTTGAGCTGGCTCAACACGAATTTCACCGGACTTTTTACGTTTTACATGATTTACGTGTTGCTGATCTAATCCTTCGGTTTACCATGGCTTGATGATGAACACGCCTCTTTACAGTTTGGTAAAACCAGAGTTTTTACTCTAATGGACGGCACAGCAGTGCAAACTACGCTCGAGGAACGACGCCCTGAGTGTCTATTGAAGTCATCTACTAAGGTACAAAAACTTATGCGCAAGCCGCGCCACAGCAGGGGACGTAAAGCGGAATTTTACGTCATTGAACTTACACCGGCCGGTGACCAGTCTACTGACTTTCACACTAGAGAGGAGCTAACAGCAAAACAACAAGACAGCTTTCGGTCGTTACTTTACGATGATTGCCCGGAGTTATTACAACCTGTCAACTCTCCACATGTAAGCCGACAATGGGACCATCCCATTGACACAATTGGGCCAATGAGGCGCCCGCCGGCGGCGCAGCGGCGGCGGCCCCGGAGGGGGGTGCGCTCGCAGGCCCGTCGGCATCCCCTCACCTCCCCGTGGTGGGCGCTAGAAACCCCGTAGCTGTGCCAGGCATGGCACGGTAGGGGGCTAAGAGGGCCGACAGCTCGATCCGTGGGATCAGCAGCTGTCGGGAAAGCCTTGTACATAGGGCTTTTGAAAAAAATATTTTTTGTGCACTTCCGGCGCCAAGATCTCCCGCTCGGCCCGTCCGATATGTTTTTTCGCGTACAGATACTCCTAGATACAACCTTCCTTTGAGGAGTGGGGCCTGTACTACGACAACGTTTGATGGCGAGGAGGGTACGGCCGGATTAGCGGTGGAAGGCGGGTGTTGGAGCTGGCGGTGGCCAGCCGGGAAGCAGCGCCAAGAAAGGGCGCTCGCTAGCCAACGACCAACCCTGTGCCGGTCGAACCTTGCCGAGGGGTGAGGCAAGACATGGCACGGGACGGTGGGTAGTCGCAGACGGAGGAGCGGCTATATGAGGCGGCGGCGATCCTCAGGATCAGCCGCCGCCGGAAAGCCATGTACGGAGGGCTTTTTTCGGATACAAAAATAATGTCCGTACCCGGCGTCGAGCTAGTTGGGGAGCAGCACCAGGGTAGGGCGCTTACTAGCGCGCCGCTACCTCGTCCAGCGTCATCTCCCGGGGGGAGGAGTTAGCTGGGACGGCAAGGAGGACGGTCGCGACGGGAGGAGCGACACGATCTGGCGGCGACGACCCTTTGGGTCGGCTCCGCCGGAAAACCCGGCACGGAGGGTTTTGTTTAATTCCGGGCGCCCGCGGCCCGCCGGATCCGGCTACGGTGACCTTCCCCCCCCCCCCTCTTCGACACCCACTACCCCGACAGACCTTCATACTCCTAGGGGTCCTTGAGCGTGGGCCCGGGTGAGCGCGGAGGCCCCCGCTCACGAAAAGGCTGCTCGGTGGACGCGCGATCAGAGGGGGGAGGGTACGGCCACATGCCGGAAAACCGACAGGTACCCGGGTACCAGACAGAGAAAAACCGGGGAAATGAGCGGGGAAAATTCAGGCGCGGAGGCAGGAGCGCTAGTTTTTCCTATGTCTGTGTGTCTCGGTCCCCCTCACATGTCCTCGAGGTGATGGGGGACCTCGACACGAAGGACCGCCGCGTCGGTGGACGCGGCAAGACCTTGGGGCGGGGTTTACTGGATGGAGCGGCGGGATCGACGAGCGACCGCGCGAGGAGGGGTTTTTTGCCAGCCTTTCCCCTCCTACCTTCGGCAAGACCGAAGTCACGCGAGAGCTAGATTAGGCTGGCCCGTCGTCCCTCCCGAACTCCGACCGGCCTAGGCCGGTCGACACCCCGGTTCGGCGGGAGCGGGCCGTGCATCGTGAAGGTCGATGAGCAGCAGTTTAATTTTGCATTTCTCGACAAGTGGATTTATTTTTAGATCTGTTTTTCTTGATTACAAAATTATTACGCTGTTACTGCCATTGGAGAGGTTGGGATTAGTGGTTAACGGTCTACCTCACGCTTCTAAGTCCAGCTAGTGCCTCGGGGATATGTGTATGATCTGATATATCATACATCGGCCTGTATGATTAAGCGTTTTCATAATCAGTACTTTTTCTGTTAAATACCGCTATGTACAGTCAATGAATATCTAAAGTAGCGGCAGACACGCCTAAGCTCAATATCGTCTGCACCACCGACTTCGGCTACGGATCGAGCGACCATCCCTATCATAAGGTATGGTGCACCACGCCCGCTGAATATTGGGGAAGGGAAGAGTTCAAGATACTAGAGGTGCGGCCGTGGGGCGTATTTATTCCGTACGGACCCGCCTTATGTCACCAAAAGCTAGGAGGTCGAGTAGCATTTGGTGTCCGTAGCCAATCGCTGTCGTGCCGTTAGCGGGGCACTAATTGCAAAGTCCCGCACTCAACGCACAGAAAGGAAGTACTCTGCAAGGTACCCTCGTCGAGGTTGCACTGGAGGTAGCAGATTCGTTTGTTGTGACCGTTTTCGGAGCGTTCATTGTTGTTTAGGGTGTGGACGCGTTCTTCTTGGGATCTTTCGGTTCGGCCGAATAACGGTCCGGATAGTAATCACCTGTACCGACGTTGGGTTGACACAACGTGATCATGTAACACGTTGGAGACCAACTACTGGTATGCAATCTGAAAAGGTTCCTAAATAGTTCGGGTCGAATAGGGCTGGGTTGTTTGAATGTGAAACTTTATAAGCTCCAACAGTAGGTGACGCATATGTTGTAGTCGTCGAGCACGAACATTTAAGCTTCCTCCGTCGCATCAGTAGTCACTAACGCTACCTATCCACGGATTTTCTTTGAAACAAACACAGAACACTGTCGAGATATAGCATAGGTATCGATATAGCATGGCACCTCAAAGTTAGAGATAGGGGTTGACGTATAGTCCACGCCAAGGCCGCCATGCTTCTTGAGCTTATAATGGACGTAACACAACATAACTCTTATGCGCCGTTTGCACTTGCCTGTTGTCACTAATTTTACTGTTGTCACTTATCATGTTGTCACTTGTCCGCCTGTTGACACTAGTTTTAAAATGATCCATTGCAGTGCTAAGGTAAACCATGGTCTTTGCTTCTGGTGTAGATTTCTGATGGAAGGAAGGCCTTGGGAAAGAGGTTGTGCGTACTTCACGATTTCGGTGAAGTAGCTCTTTATTTTGCGAGGGGCCACATCGAGGGATGTGCAGTAAGAAGGTAAGTGCCTATTCCAGATTCAATAGAAACTAAGTGATATTGACTTTTCTCAACTTCCACACGCCCGAACCAAGCATTCCTTAACACAGTCATGCGTGCATCTCTGACGTCATTCGCCATTCGGTGCACACACCCTGTTAAGCTACGTGTTTTCATCCATGCATGGCTTATCCATTTGCACTTCTATAAATATACCAAAAAGCATCATTCAATCTATCCCCGAGGGCTAGTATTAGGTGATGAAGAATGTTAGGCACGCAAGTCGGCGTGTATGTTCTCGTAGGAAAGCATGATACACAACTTCAAGATGTCCACTCGTCCGTTTGTCACATGTAGGCTCTCTCTCCCCCCCCCCCGCCCCCCCTCACCATTATATATAGAGCAGCACGCATTCCAATTAGGCATTATCGCCACAGTATTCATTCTCAACACCTCCCACATCGCTAATATGTTTGGGTTGCATACTGCAACGGTGACTTTAAGCACAGGTGGGAGCATCGCTACGTCAAGGAGATAGCCGTCTCGGGGATCCGATACGGTGTTTTTTGGAGCGTGGTCGCCCTTGTCATCGGAAGACCCGCCATAATGAGGCTCCATAACGAGGTCGTCGCTACTGTTGTCGGGTAGGATTTCTGCGTTTGTTGGCCGTGACATTAAGTTCGAACTATAGCTAGCGAAAGAACCCCACCACATAAGGTAGTTCGGTAGTGTGAGTTCGATAGTCCGCGGACCGGTATCACTCATTACCGACCCTCTGTAATAAATGGTACGAGTAACGCATCGTCCGTAAGTGCACATGGAATTTGCATAGCTAGTCGGGGGGGTTGAAAGGGCATTCGCACTGCAACGCACTTTCTGTTGATGATCTGTGTGGGTCTGGGAGTTGCATAGCCAGTTTTGTCTAGTTTAGCGTTAAAGTTGCGTGCGGGGTCGTGTTCTAGCGGCATGTCGACGCAATTGACCACCCAACACGGAAGCCGACGGACGCGCCGACCGTCCCATAGCTTTGGTACCGTTCTTGTCGTCACGCACCACCTTTTAGATGTTAAAGGAGGTATATGCGGGTAGAGAAAGATGCCTTTCGCGTCACGGTCGTTTTCGTGGTTGTGGTGGTGTATGCCGACAAGCGATCAGACCAAATCAGCCGTTCGAACAGGTTCCGCCCCTTCCTGGGTCGTGAGCCGACGGAGTTAAGCTAAGGACACTCTGGGGTACACGCTCCTGAAGTTTGACAAAGTACTAACTTTTCCTCCCGTGGGGGTGACCAGTTTTTTTCGAGACTCTGGTGTATGATTAGTCATACAAATGTAGTACTTATCATACACATATCCCCGAGGCACTAGGCATAGCATAAGGGGGGGCCCAGAGACTCTAGCCAGTTTTACTGGTATTGGAGTGTTTAATTTCAAATTTCAAATTGGGCCAATGAAACGCCAACGGCTGAACAGATTGCCACCTGCAGAACGCGCTGAGCTACATCGACAGCTCAAAGACGTAGTGGAAGCTGGTTTGATTCGTCCCAAGTACAGTGAGTTCGGCTCGCCAATTCTTTTTGTGCGGAAAGCCGATGGCTCGCTACGTCTGTGCATAGACTACCGTGGCCTTAACGAGGTTACGCGTAAAAATGCTTACCCACTTCCGCGTGTGGACGACACCCTTAACGAACTTAAGGACGCGGATTTTTACACACACCTCGACCTCGCCTCTTGGTTCTGGCAAGTTCGAGTGCGTGACCATGATATTCATAAGACGGCTTTTCAGACCCCTGATGGCTTAATGGAATGGGTCGCCATGCCGTTTGGACTGTGCAACGCACCGGCAACATTTTAGAGGATGAATGAATGACATACTTCGCGACTTTTTACAGAAGTTCGTAACTGTCTACCTCGATGACGTCTGTATTTACAGTCGAACTCTGGAAGAGCACTTGGAGCACCTACGTCTCGTGCTACAACGATTTAAGGAGGAAGGCTTGAAATTACGCCTTAAGAAATGCTTTTTCGGACTGCAAGATATGGAGTACCTGGGCTACACTGTGTCAGCCGGTAAAATTTCGGTTTCCACAAAGAAAGTCGAGGCCGTTGCAGACTGGCCAGTGCCCAAGACGCAGAAGGAGGTTCGCAGTTTCGTGCAATTCTGCAACTTCTACGCCAGATTTATTCATCATTTTAGCGACCTTACGGCTCCATTGACGGACTTACTGCGGAAGTCCCAGCCACAAAAGGTTACGCTGACGCATGCCTGTTTGGAAGCCTTTGAGACTCTCAAGTTACGGCTCATTTCCGCGCCATGCCTGATCCTTCCTAAGGTCAGCTCGGACGCGACGTTCACCGTAGTTACAGATGCTTTAAGAGTGGGGATTGCAGCAGTCCTGTTGCAAGACCAAGGAGGAGTTCTTCAACCATTATCTTACTGGGCGCGTAAGCTGAATCCAACTGAGCGTGGTAATACTTACTCTGCGTACGACTTAGAAGCTTTGGCCGTATGCGAAGCCGTCAAGCATTGGAGGTGCTATCTTGAAGGATGCTCTACGTTCCTTGTCGTAACAGACCACGACACACTGATGCGACATCTGCTCAGGCTACCGAACAACAGGTTGAACAAGCGGCAAGCAAGATACCTGCGGGATTTGCAACCGTTTGTGGGCTCGATGACACTTGCATATCGCAAGGGAGCTCTGAATGAAGCTGACCCGTTAATCCGGCGCCCAGACTTCGTACTTGAGGCCACATTTCCCTTATTTTGGGATGGCAAGGTTCCGTCAGATCGAGAATTACGACGGAAGTCCCAACTGTTGTTTGAAGACGCACAATTAAGCTTAATGAATGTTAAGGCGTTGCAGCTGAGCCTTGAGTTCGCTGATCTCATTCGCGAGGAGTGCTCCCAAGACTCGTTTTATGGGGACGAGGGTGAGTGGACGAAAGACAGCCGGATTGAAGCCAGAGACGGATATTTTTGGCGCCTTGATCGCCTGTGTATTCCGCAGAACTCTGAGCTCCGACTGAGATTGATCACAAAGCTGCACGAAAGTTCGTCAGCTGGTCACAGAGGAGTTGCTAGCACTCTTGCTAAAGCACTCGACAGATTCTGGTGGAAACGAATTCGCCAAGATGTGAAAGACTTTTGTGAGCGTTGCGTCGTATGTCGCAGAGCAAAGATTAAAACACAGATGGCAGCGACTCTTTACCCTCTGCCTGTTCCATCCAAACCGTGGCACACAGTTGGTCTTGACTACTTGACACACTTGCCTGAAAGCAATGGCTTTAACAATGTGCTGATTGTAGTTGACCATCTAACTCGAATAGCCCATTTTCTGCCGTGCATAGAAACGATTACTGCCGAAGAAACTGTAACTTTGTTTTTACAGGGAGTCTACCGCTTACATGGACTACCCCGTGTGCTGATTAGTGACCGCGACCCGAAATTCGTCAATGCCTTTTGGCAGACACTTTGGCGACGCCTTGGCACGCGTCTCAACATGTCTTCCAGTTGACATCCAAAAACGGACGGCCTGACAGAGCGCGTGAACAACACGTTTCAGCAGCTTCTTCGTTGCTTCTGTTGCTATGATGGCTCTGATTGGACTACGCTACTGCCACAAGTGGAATTTGCGTACAACGCCTCGCGTGCACTCGGAATTGAGCACACACCGTTTGAGGCTAATTTTGGATTCTCTCCTGAGGAGCCTCCTGACCTGCTATTCAGCATGCGACCGTCGATTTCACTTTCGCAAGACGCAACAGAACGGTTAAGATTGTTACATGAAGTGCATACTCTGGTGCGCTCAGTGTTACAACTACACAAGGACGAGATGCAAGCACGCACAAAACCGTCTACAACGCCACACTTCGCCAGAGGAGACAAGGTGTCAGTCGTCACAGCAAACCTTTTTTTGCGCGGACAACCAAACCGAAAACTCAGACAAACAACTTGGACCTTTTTTAGTGGAGGAGCAGATTGGGAAACACAATTACAGATTGAAGCTTCCAGCGACAGTACGCTTACATCCTGTGTTCCATGTGAGCAACCTACGACCCTGCTCTACCGCACCACTACGACAAGCTCTCCCGGTAACCGTTCCTGAAAGAGATAACGAGGAATTTGATGTTTCGCACATCTATGTTGTGTGCATCGTATCAAGTCGCTACCTGGACGACGAGGCAAATACCATTTCTTCATGACGCACTTCAGTGTTGACGACATTCCACCTGTCTGGCACCGGTGGAACGAGGTGCATCGAACGATAGCGTTGTAAGATTTCTTGGAGACGCCCCAATGGCACAAGTTTGCCAAGACTCAGGCGTACATCGACTTCATGCACGCTCTTCTAGCGCGCATTTCTGAGTCCCAGTAATTGCTTCAATAAAGGAGCTTAGAACCACGGAGATGTGCTTCGCGGCGGCCTAAAGATCTGTCAAGAGGGGGAGGGTACGAGTGTGACGAGTACAGTCCTGCAACAATACATTGCAAGACATTGTACAGGTACTCGTTACAAACGCTAATTCGTGCTTTTCCATAGGACGGACGTACAAACGTGGGTACGTCGCTTCTGCAATATTTATAAGGGTACTGATGCTACTGTACGACCAGTACCTCCCGGTATGTACAAGTACGCACAATTAATCTAACTAGCTAGAAGACGCGCCTAAGCGAGTTCTCCGATGCAGAACGGGCAGCGTCGTGATTCTCCATGCTAGACGAGCCGCGTCTCAGGACATATGACGACGGTTAGACTGCCCTAACGCCTAACACGTAAGCGAAGCTACGAGGCGTGAGCTAGCTGGGCAGAAACCTATTTAAGCCCAGTGCAGTAGAGGGAGGTGACAGAACCATTTAACAATTCCTTTGTTCACTTACAACATATACAACTTAAGTACAGCAGTGAGACATCTTTGACCATCGCCTTTCGACAACATCTTTTGCCATCTCGCAACGACAAAACTAGACAGATTAGAATTGATTTGTGTTAGCGTTTAGCTTGACGAGGCTAACCGCCACATTTAGCAGTATATCATGTTGTAAGTGAACAATGGAATTGTTAAATGGTTCAGTCACCTCCCTCTACTGCACTAGGCTTAAATAGGTTTTTGCACATATAGTTTACGCTTGCTTGCTTCGCTTACGTGTCAGGCGTTAGGGCTATCTAACCGTCGTCATCTGTCCAGAGACGCGGCCTGCCTAGCATTGAGATTCACGACGCGGCTCCTTCTGCATCGGAGAACTCGCTTAGGCGCGTCATGTGGCTAGTTAGATTAACTGTGCGTAATTGTACGTACCGGGAGGTAGTGATCGTACAATACGCATCAGTATTGAAATTGAATTGAAATTGTTTACAACATGTACCGTATGCGCTGGTTTTTCACCAAAAGCCGGATGCGTCGGCTGCTGTCTCTGGGCCCTCCCAACTATGCCATACATGGAACTTACAAGCCAGGGCTAGTCCGTTAACCACCTAAATCCAACCTCTCCAATGGGGTCGGGGGTTTTACTCCCCCCCGGGGAGGTGTGCAAGAAGAGGCGAGGGCTGCGTGCAGTTAGGGTCGTGCGAAGGGGCAATATGCGGAGGCGCGGCGGGAGGTCGTGCGGGACTTGATGCGGTATATGACTAGGAGGTGATGCAGCCATTGGACAGTATGCGTGTGGAGCTGTGTAAGGATGCGAGATGTGTCGAGGCGTGCTTTGGAGATGAGTTTATCAGGAGGGTCGGTGCTTGCGGGTGGTGAGTAGGGAGGTGAGACTCGTGATTGTGGAGGAGTGCGGTGTACCTGTGCGGCTCATGACTATGGGAAGGATGTCAACCACTGTGCCTGGCCAGTGGCTTCTGATGGCGTTGGCAAGGGGTGTGTATTTGGTTCGTATGAGGTCGGCTGTATGGGAGAGGTTATTGTCTGTGCAGTACTTCCATTCCCCTATCTGAATTTTTTTTATGGATGCGTAGCGCCGGCGACCGTTGGAGTGACCAACGTATCTGGGTTCGAGGATGCGGATGAAGTCAGGTTTGTGTGCAGGGGGACGAAGCGGGGGTGGGAGAATCTCAGGGGGGAGGATGGCGGGGCATGAGGTTAGGGAGTCGGGTGAGAGACCTTCGTCAGCAGCAACAAGGCGGGTGGGCATGTGGGTGGGGTGCGGTGGGTGGCAGTCAAGTGGAGTGTGGGCAGGGGTGGGGGAAGCAAATGATTTTATGGGTTTTTTACCGAAGTCTGCGGTGATGGTTTCCCAGCGTCCTCCATTATGGCGTTCCAGTAGGGTGAGTAGGAGCTGCAGCGCGCTGTTGTGTCGGTCCTGTCTTAGACCAGACATGGAAGGGCAGTTACCGGCCATGTGGCCATTGCTAGTGAATTGGCCACATAGGGGGCATCGCAGGGTGGGGTTATGAGTGAGTAGGCGGGTGTTGTGGACACCCCATAGAAATTCTTGTTTGTGTGTGAACTGGATATGTGTGAGGGTTGAGTGTTTTTTGTGGTAAGAGAAGTCGGCGCCGTCCTTCGCGGCGCGGGCGAGGAGAGCACCGTGCTTGGTTGTTTGCGAGAGAGGTGTGTGTGTGTGGTTGGTGCTGAAGGTGTGTGCGTCAACTTTGAGGTTGGTGTATTTGTAGGGTATGGGGTCTCCTAGGTTTTGTGGAATGAGGGTGTAGGGCCAGGTCCAGTGTCCTATCGTGATTTCGGAGCCTGTGGTGTATGTAGTGTCGGGTGGGTGACCATCTGCGACTAGGTTGGCTAGGGTGTCTGCAAGGTCGTTACCTAGGGAGTGGTTGTGGGCTTTGATTTTACCGAGGTGTGTACGGATGCCTGCGTCGCATCGGGTTTTAAGGGTGTGTGTGATGGATAAGAGGGTGTCGCGGTGAATGTTGTGACGGTAAGCGGAAGGGCAGTTTAAGTATCCTTGTATGAGGCGGAGGGAGCACGCACTGTCTGTGAGGAGGTGGGTGCGGCCAAGTTGGAGGCCTATATCAATGCCAGCTAATTCAGCGCGATTTATCGTATGTGAGGGAGGGGTAGAGGTCACCATGATTTTGAGTTTGGTGTCCGAGGCGGGGTGGGTAGCTGCGGCTCCGAGGGGGGGCGAGTTTCCTTTTTTCGAGCCGTCTGTGTAAACGAAGTCCTGCCAGTTCCAAGCAGGGGTACCTCTGGTTGAGGGGTACGTTAGATGCACGCGGTCCGGAAGGGGGTACGTGAGAGGGTGAGTTGGGTTGGGGGGGCGGTGGTATATACCCGCGGAGTGGGGTGAGTAGGTGTCAAAGAGGTGTGGAGGGGGGGGTGATGGTGGGGTTGGGGAGGTGGGTGTCGTAGATATATTCGAGGGTGTTGTGAAGTGCGGTCATGGCAGTGGGTGATGGGAGGGTGGAGAGTGCAAGGGGGTTGGCGACGAGGTATATGTCGACCATCCATCGTGTGCCGAATGGGGTGGGGGTGGGGTGGCCTGTGTGTTGGTCGGGGGGTAGGAAGGTGTTTGCGTCATTGGGGAGGGTGTAGAGGTGGGGGGTGTACGGGGAGTTGATGTATTTGGAGTGGCGGTAGGGTGTGTGTTCCCATCGGGGGAGGATGAGGATGGTTGCGCTGAGTGTGTGAGGGGCTGTGAGGTGTGCGCTGGTTATTGCGTGTTCCATGGCTCAACGCATGCATTCGTGGTCGTATTCGGGGTTGGCTATGTTGGTGCCTTGCCATGTGTGTGGGGCATTGCTGCCGCTAGATGAGAAGACTATATCTTCGGGGTAGAGGGAGTGGTAGGTGTGGGAGTGTAGGGATTCATTGAGGGGGTCGGAGTAGAGTTCTGTCTGGATGCGGAATGTGTGACGGAGAGCTGTGAGGAGGTCTTCTCTGGTGGCCCATCTATTGCGGGTGGTGGTGGCGGGTGTGGGTGAGTGGATTTCTGAGCGGGAGCCTAGGCGGGTGAGGAGGTGGTAGACCTCCTCTTCGAACATGTGCTGCGAGAGGTCGGGGCGGAAGAGTTGGAAGAGGTGGCGGACGCGGGAGCCGTTAAGGGTGGTGACTGCGCGGCCGTCGGGAGTGCATAGTATGGTGGTGTCGTGGAGTGATGGGTGTGTGTGGATAGCGAATTTACCGGTAGGGAGCATGTCGAAGTCTGGGTTGATGGGGTCGTGGTTGAACGTAATGAGGGGGTGTGACCACGGAGGGGTGCCGGGTTCTGGCAAAATAGGGGTGGTGGAGGGAACATAGCCGGAACGCATCATTACCCTTGTGAATATTGCAGTAGCGACGTACCCACGTTTGTACGTCCGTCCGATGGAAAAGCACGAATTGGAATTAGTAACGAGTACATGAACAATGTCGTGCAATGTACTGTTGCAGGACTGTACTCGTCACACTAATGTCGATTGCACTAACAAGTTCCATCTAGGCGCATTCGTCACTTACGTACAAGAATTGTTAGAGAAGCGTGAGTTGTAGATTTTATCTAACATCTAAAACAACGTGGGCAAAGCGGATGGGAAAGGAAATGTGGCCAATGTAGTGAAGTGCTTACTCCTACTCAACATTGGCCATGATATTGATTGCACAAACAGATTGCTCATGCATTTTTTTAGGAAACGGGTGTACGTAAATGAAAATGCGATGCTAAAGCAAACATGTTTTGTAGCCATAGTACTAAAATGTGTTGATTCGAGACTCCGAGACAGCCCGCCGTAGGTTTTGATAAGCCAAAGACGTCCTTAGTTTGATGCATAATATACATATGATATTTGGATGACGCACCGGTCTCTCTACACCTTATCACCGTATCTTCACGTGGGTGGTGGAGAAAGGCACTTCTATCTTGGCTGGCCCTTTTAGTGCTTAAGTCAATAGAAGGCATTGGGAACTACAATGCATTCAGATTTCAATATGGAACATCATTGGCAGAACATAGACGGCGCAGTAGCATGGACGAAGGTAAGAATGTCGCGTCTAGAACAATCATTCAATAATAGGAAATTTGACGAAGCCCGCGTTTGGCAAGCTGTGCGCTGTCTAGTACTTAGATTTATGCATTTATTGTCGTATGCTCAAGTTTGCAATAAGATTCTTGTAGAGTGTGGCGAGTACTGTCCTAACTAAGCAAAACAAATGATTTTAGAACTCGTACGTATCGCTAATACACTCCTACACAAAAGTCCGGACATGCACAATGTTAAGCTAGTTAAGAACACGCTCCCCTCTCACCACGTCAAGCACGACGATACCCGGGTACCACCCAATTGTAGGAGAGCCGAGAAGCAAGCAGTAAGCCGCCATCCGGGGTGGTTAGACCTCAACTTAAAGCGGGTGTTGTCGGTGGAGTTTATCGAATTAAGCCCATAAATTCCCGGGAAATTGTCTGAACTACACACGTCATTCTGAGCGCCACGCTTGGGTATTGCTCAAGCACTCATACCAAGCTGCATATTATCTATGTTCTACATAACAGTATTTTGGGGGCTTTTTGGAGGGGGTTTGGAGGCGTGGGTGCCGTGTTAAATGCGCGAGGTAAGGTTGACGGGTGTGTGAATATAGCACGGAAGTTCACGCCGCTGGCACGGGTGAATTTTTGGAAAGCAAGCGAGCAAAAACTCACATGACGCAGGTTTGGATAAACACTGCACGCTGTAAATATACGAGGGCGATTGACTTAGGGGAGGGGCGAGGTCCAACTTGGCCGTTAGGGACGCATAACGTTGACGGTGGTGTTTGGAATGCTCGGGTATGTGCTTGTGCCAACCACACCCGCCCCACGCGTGGCACGCGTCGGGAATTAGGCTCGGAGGTCAACACGAATGAAGAATTGGCTAACATATATCGACAAACCCCGCACAAACCGTCTCACGAGGTGAGCCGACTTCGATGGGTGTTGCTTGGCACTGCGGGTCAGCTTTGCCGGAATAATTTGCAAATTAAAATAATTTATAGCAAATCAATTTGTGAGAGTTTGAACTTTGTAATAGGTAAGTTCGACGCGCATTGAAAATACGCGTCGAAAGGTACCTGTTATAAAATGTTTTGACCATATATGAGTAAGTTATGATTGCTTGAACATTGAGGCCGAAAGCGGCTTGCCCTTGGGTTGTGCGCATATCAGTGGTAAGTCTACATACGCGATTTCGTGCGTTTCCCCCACAGCAACCTGCCCAACACCTCCTCCCTCCGTCGCCTATGCATTATATTTGCGCGACCATCGCATCAGCGTTCATATTGCGGCGTTGCGCGCCCGTTACTCTTTTCGTCTAACAAGCACGGCGACTGTTTGAAAGAGCGTGCCGCACGGGTGCGGGCGCGATAACCCCGAGTACACAAGCCCGGCAGTGTTCGAACTCGCCC